>VYZP01019881.1:110139-120279 GCA_013400635.1 Hypocryptadius cinnamomeus
GCGCGCGCAGCGCCACCTAGCGGCGGCCGGCGGCTCCCGCCGAACGAGGATATCCCGGCGGGAACGGGAGCGGGAGCGGGAGCGGGAGCGCTCCTGGGACACCGACTCACTTCAGCAACAAAAGGAGTTCCCCGACCTCCGCTGGATGCGGGGCGAAACACAGTGACAAGGGACGAGGAAAAGGCTGCGGTACTGAGCGCCGTACCGGCGTGGGTTTCCACAGAGCAGTTGTTCTCTGGGCACTCAGCCCCTAAGGTGGAAGATGAGGATGGGGAGCAGAATGAATCCCTCATAATCCAAGAGGAAATGGCCAGCGACCTGTTACACTATTTGGCCAAGAAGGCCAATGGCATTTTGGCTTGTACCAGCGGTAGTGCAGCCAGCAGGGCCAGGGCAGTGATTGTCCCCCTGCTCTCAGCACCGGTGTGGTTCCACTTCGAGTACTCAGCTCAGTTTTGGGCTCCTCAGCACAAGAACGACAGGGCTGGAGCAGGTCCAGAGAAGGACAATGAAGCTGGGGAAGGGTCCAGAGCACAAGATGAGAAATGGCTGAAGGAGCTGGGGTTGTTCAGCCTGGAGTAAAGTAGGCTCAGGGGAGACCTTACCACTCTCTGTACCTGCCTGACTGGAGGCTGTAGCCAGGTGGAGCTCAGTCTCTTCTCACATACAGGGAGTGACAGGATGACAGGAAATCATCTCAAGATGCACCAGGAGAGGTTTAGACTGGATATTAGGAAAAATTTCTTCATGAAAAGGGTGGTCAAGCACTGGAACAGACTGCCCAGTGAAATCACCATCCTGAAAGTGTTCAAAAGATGTGTAGATGGGGCACTTGGGGACATGGTTTAGTGGTGAATATGGCAGTGCCAAGTTAACAGTTGGATGCAGTGATCTTGGAAGTCTTTTCCCTTATGATTCTGTATTTCTACATGTGCTGTCCACTGAAAACTCTGTCGGGGGGATAAAGGAATTGCCCTTTTACAGCAGAAGGAGACTGACAAAAGGAGGTGAAGAGCAGCAGGAAGACAAAACTAGGCAAAGGAAGATGAGGCCATGATAGTCAAAACTTCAGAACCAAGATCATAAAAATGCAATGGATGATAAAATCCTACCTAGAAAAAGAGAAATTGCATGACTGAAATATCCCAGCAAGACACTTTGGTGCACACATGAAGAGGGGACACAATCCCTGACCAAAGATTAAGATCACTGACAGGATGCAGCAAGCAATTTAAGAGACGTAGAAATGTGCTGAGAAGAAAAACAAGCCTCAAATAATTAAAAGGAAGAGTAAAGTTTCAAATAAAATGGCCCCGATGGCTCAAAATGGAAAAAAATAATCAAGTTGATTTCTCAGTTCAGTGAAGTCTCTAAAGCCACTATAGCCTACTTCTGCATTGATTAAAATGCATTAATAATCTCTGAGTTTTAGATTCATATTGAAAAGCAGATTCAGTTAGAAGTATTTCCCATAGTTCATGAAAGTCCTGTCACTCATCCCAGGAAATTCCACAAAATGTAAAAGCACACAGAAAAGACAGCATTTAATGATATTGAATACAAACAACTTCACTTCAAAATTTCCTACCTGTGCAGAACTCAAGTGTGTAACAAAATGAACAGACAAATCTGATTTAACTTTTACCTTTTTCCTCCCCTCAGCAAAGTACTAGACCACCCACAGCTTTTTTTTTAAATTCAGGGGTTTTAGGGTACACTGTTTCTGACAACACTTCTCATTTATGTACAATTTACTTGGAAAAAAAATGAAGGTATTAAAAAAAGCACATCAAAAGAATCACAATAGTGCTAGATTCCCAGGTAGAAAATCTGTTTCTTGAATAACTCTGTGTAAGTGAATTAATCATTCCAGCTGTAAAAAGAAAATCTTATAAACTCTACTATGAAGAGGTACAGAATATAAGGTTATTTCAATATATCTACTTGTCAGCCTGGGATGTCATTACTGAAAAAATATGATTAACAAAATTTCCTTGTGAAAAAATTCTTGCAATAATCCAAATCCCACTGGAGTTGAACAAGGCAGTAAAAAGAACAGAACGTCATTAGATATATGAGATTTTTTTTCTAAACAATAATGTAAAAGTTAACAGCAGGTTTCTTTTAGGTGGTCCCCATCTAAAACTATATATCACCACAAAAGCCTGAGGCATATCAATGTTTTCACACTAGATCTTACAAAATCTCGTGCCCATGGGTCGGCACACAGGATGTGAGCAGAAGTTAATCTTGTGATATGAGTAGCTTACCTAAAAATAGTAGCAGCTATTTGGGTCAATGCATGATAATGAAAATTCGTTGTCAGACTACTAAATGCTGAATAATCAATCTATAGCATGCCTGAAGTTTCTTACTATGTACTATCCAGGGATGATGTGTGCCACTCCCAACTGCAAAAGGCAGATTCGCGTGAAACTCAGAATTTCAGACTGTTACTTTCTGCCAATGCCATGAAGGGCAGTCATGGGAAACTGCAAAAGCATGGAACAAATTCCCATGAACCACCTATCAAAATGTTGTCTTCTGATCAATAAACTATTCTAAATTGAACTTTTAATCTCAAGTAGCTTGAAACAATTGCTGACATTTCAGATTAAAATAAGTCAGTCATAAAACTACACCTAAGATAAAACTCCACTTAATCTCATACTGATCAAGGACCATCAGCACTGACTCTGGGTAGTAGAGGATGTAAACAAATTCAAATATATTAATAATTAGGAGAGAGAGCCACGAATGTTACCTAGGAGAGAAATAGACAGATTTAGGGGCTTATACCAAAGATTATTCTAGGTGGGGTGTCAGAGCCCCAAAATTGGTGACATTGCTTTTTAAGCAAAAGGAAGCCAGTTTCCAGAGGAGCAGGGGTCTGGCCTAGCATTACCAAAATTAGATCTGAGTTGGCCATAACAGCAATGCTCAGTGCAGTTCAGGTGAGTGCTGACACTGGTTTTCTGAACCCTCCTTTTGGTGGTTGTCTTGCTCTGACCCTCCAGAGATGGGTGTCTTGCATGTGCCAGAAGGATTCCTGCGCTTTGGAGCTTCCCCAGCTACTACTGCACTAAAAATTCCAACTGGGTGAAGAAGTGCCAGCTGAAGCAGAGGCTTTTTATCAGGCCATGCACTAGGTCTGTCTCTGCTGAGCCAGGGGCAGCACTGGACCAGCTCAGACAGATACCACATTCTGCACACCCCCTCACACCCCAACCTGGCACCAAACAGTTTCAGCTGCCACAGAAGTGAGGTAGATTGTCTGGAGAGGGAGAGAAAACACGTGCAGAGACAGAGCCTGTGTCTCTCTGTACCAGCACAAGGGCAGAGCTCTGCTGAGCACCCGAGCTGGCCCAGGAGCTGTGGCAGATGCCCAGCCTGGCTGGCTGCTCAGGACCTGCAGCCAGGGCACGTGCTTGCTCACAAGGCTCCCACAGGGGACTCTGCAAGATCCTCACACAACAACTAAGGAGTTCAGGAAATGCTCCAAACTCATCAGATGGCAGATGAGGACAGCCAAGCAGATTTTCTCTCTTGAGAGAGGTTTGGTACATGATGAGACAATCCAGGGCCAGAATAGCAGTTCAGTGTTAGTTTAACAAGGAGAAGTAGTGAAGAGGAATAGCATTTCCTTCACTGCTTCCTTTATATACCACACCTATCAAAGATACACAGTTTACTTTGGGATGGGTGCTTTGTTTAAAATATATTAAGAACATGCCTGATAGTTAGACCTTGATTCATGCTTACCTGAAAGCTCATGTTAATAGAGCAGTTTGATTGTTAGACTTTTGTTCAGATGCACAGCAGGTACAAATTCAGAGATGAAATTTTCAGATGAAAGCATACACACACCCAAACCCCAGAAAAACAGGCTTAACTTGGAGTAGTCTCCATGTCCCAAGTCCCTGCTCTCTGCATACGTAGCTCAGAATTTTAACAGCACTTGCCATTTGAGCTTACAGCTAACCCAAGTGTTACTCTGACCTGCCCTTCAATGTCAGAAGGTGTCAGCCCTGCCCTTGCTTGGCTCCTTGGCATGAGCCCTGTCAGCCTCTGAAGTCAGTGACATATTTACCAGGCAGGTTTCTGCTGGGGCTTTACTCCCTGGAATCCTCCAGGGCTGGCAAAAAGGCCTGAGCAGGAGCACATCACCAGGAGCAGGGAAGCAGTAAGCAAGGGTCTGTTCTTTCTGCAGGGAGCTGGGTGTCAGATAAGCTGAGTGAAGCCTCACCCTCACTGAGCAATTCCATCAGTGAAACAACCTGTATGGCAAACCAGAGTCCTGAAAGATCTTGTCCTAGCAATGTGATACATACATTCCACTCTACACACACCCACACCCCGGTCTCTAATTGCTCAGGTGAGGAGGTGCTGGGGGATGTAAGAATAAAATACACAACACATTAATCCTCTTCTTTTAATTAAATGAAATTCAGATACCACCCTAGGTCGAAGTGAACTGTGGGAGTTTTTACCCCCAAACCAGAGGAGTACCAAGAGGTTCAGTTATCCATGCTTCTACTGGCAGTGTTACTGCAAGCAGAAAGGCAGTTTTATTTAGCAAGTGAAGACAGGGACATGCTGTCAGTGGTTTAATAGCTTTTCCACTTAAAAAAAAGATAGAAGACTTACTGTGAAATTGAATCTCCAACACGAACAAGAAGTTTAATAAAGCTTCCAGAAAGTGGAAGAAAGGAAAAGCCTTTACTCTGAGGATGGAGAGGACCAGCTAAAGAAACCTGGGTGGAGATGATGGACATCGGAGTTCCTTGGCACCATCACGTAGTCCAGACTTGCTGACAACACATTCACCTTCTGTAGCACCATCTGCCATGGGCTTTGGTCATTTTACCAAATAACTCTTCCCAGGGTAAGTTTTCTGCTACTAACAAGGATGCATCCAGCAGAACAGGAACCCCAATCAAATTCTGACAGCATCCCAATTGCACTGAAAAAAGATCCAACCACAGAATTTTGCCCAGAGACGTATGTAAGACCTTATCAGCAAATCTGCCTGGCCAGGCAATAGAACTGTCCAGGCTGCTCAGAACTCTGAGGCAACACACTAACTGGGTGACCTCCATGGGCCAACTTTAGATTTGGGAGAATGAGGAGAATCAATTTGTGACTTGCACTTAAATTCTAGCTGCTGATACAGAGGACTGTGACAGTACTTTCCATGAGTGATTTTCTTGTAATACACAGTGAAAAGGAAGATGAGCCTAAATCAACATTCTGAGCATCACTGTATTAACACACTTTTATACAGCCCAGATTCTGAGATTTCAAACTGGAGCACAGGGATTAGTCTTTGAGCATGGTACTGCATGCAGGAGTAGGTAGCATCCCTTTACAAAATGCTCTCTGGCACGTGTGACTAACAGAAGGTGACAAAATACTGTCACACATACAGAGTAACTGCTGGAAAGATCAGGTTGTTCAAGCTGTGTTTGCAAGCCTGCTGTGCTAACTCTGGTAAGTGGAGCTGTGTAGTACAGCTGCACATGGCCCATCATCTAGGACGGTCCAGGATGCAACAAGGCTTCCTAGGATGTTCCTAGTTCCCATGGGAGACAAAACCTGACAGCTCATTCTCTACAAAGTCCTAGATCAGGTGTGTTAGTGCCTTTATTAGGGAGGAGAAAAGTGCTTTGTGACTTTCAGATTCTCAGCTACCTGGAGCCCTGAGTGGTAGAGAGTCTACATCAGCCTTTCTCTCAGACAGGCTCCCCAAACAAAAAAGCCACAGTTGGAAAATACAGAAATCTGTATCAAGGAGCATCTAGGAAAGAGTTCCAGATGGGTTAGTACAGCAGCAGCAACACAGGCATCCATGGAGGTTAGGAGGATAAAGCTGAGATCTACAGCTATGAAAGACTGAATATTCTCAAGCATCTGTTGTAGACCAGAGACAGAAGATAAACTTAACAGATATCTAAAAAGAGAGATGGGTAACTGGAATCCAAAACTAACAATGCTGAAAATATTTTTTTGCAGAAGTCAACATCTATATGGATCTCAGTTGCAAATGAAAGCTTTTGCTTGACTGACTACAGCAAAACAACTGTCAATAAAAAGGATTTTTTCCTTTTGCTAGGCAACAAAACAGATTCCTCCCACATCGAAAGCTCCAATTCTTAAGAAATAATATAAAACTAATATGAAAACCAAAAGAAACCTCCACATATCATTAATCAGCAATGATGGGCAGAAGAGTAGTGCTGATGTCAATGTGATGGCATTTTAGCTCAGAACATTCCCCCGCTGCAAACTTCCAAAAGTTGAGGTATTATTTTTAAAACATCCAGATTTGCCTCATTATAATCTTGTATCTGTAAATGAGACTGATTTGGTCAGGACAGAATATTATTCCAGGATCAGCAGTAAGGATGACATATTCACAGAAACATCCAGCTAATTCCAAGAAGGGTCCTGATATTTAACTATCTATAGAACAGCTGTGTGTTGATACAGAGGTGAAGTGATTGCCCCTTACACACAGTGGACTCACGAGTCCCTGAGGCACCACGGCAGTGATGCTCAGGGTACATCACTCCTTCCTTCCTTCCTTCCTTGGAGCAGAATATACAGTACTGGCCATGGCGGCCAAACTCACAGCAACAAAGGACTCTGCTTTGCTAAGTCCTCAGGTTGTCACCACAGGCAAGGTGACAGTGGAATAAAAGGGTGACAGTAAGACATGGCCTTCTTTGACCCACTGACTTAGGAGGCATGGCACAACTAGTCCTGCAATGAGGCTGCTCCAAAAAAGAACAGATATTTTACAAATTCTTCCTGGCCTCAATTATACACTCTTTCTGAACATATTTTTAATTGCAACAGTACAGACAGCACCAGTATCCACCAAAAGATAAGATGCTCCTGCCAAAAGAGATGCAATTAATGAAACGAGTCTGAAAAGAAAACTGCATTGCTACAGAAGATCAATGTAGGCAGGGTAAGTTGATGCAAATTTAGCAGTTGACCACAGCACCTTGAGATCAGGGTCAGTGAAAAGAATACATTCACCTGCAGAAGAACTGGAGTGCCTTAACAATAAAGTAAAAGTAGGAATTCCTTGGATCAGTCATGTCATTTTATAATCATATTAAGCTGCTCCTGCTGTAGTCCTTGAGCATGCCATGACATCTGATAAAGTACTAGCCCAATGGCACTGCTTGCAGTATGAGCTCAGACAACCTCCTCAGTCATTTTGAAGGCTGTTTTCCTATTCTACTAAATAGGTACTTAGCAAAAGCATAACAAGAAAATCAAGAGCAACATATGCAACAACACTTCTTTCCCCAGTTTCTCATCACTTTTCCTTGACCACCTCTAAGAAGTAATTAATACAGTAAACACATCCCACAGCTCCAATCAACACCTTCTGAACACCAGCCTAGGAAAAATACAAGGTTTGATCCAGCGGAATTTAACTTGATTTCACTTACAGGTGCAGAGCAATTCAATAAAGCCCCTTTAATTAACCAATGTGAGGGATAGCATCAGCTTTGGGATGGATAATTAATGAAAAGCTGGTAATCTAGTAATAGGCCTCAGCACATCTGCTCATTTTTGTCCAGCTTCAGATACAAGATTTGACAAGGAGGAGAAAAATCTGTGGTTTTCCCCCAAGGAGTTTACAGAATGCTGGCTCTGGCACACTACAGAAGCCAAAGAGGGTTTCCAGATCACACAGTAAGGCCATGATTGTATTTGCATCTTACTGAATCCATTTTGAAGGACCTTAACCTAACCTACTGTTTGATTAATGCTGACTTCAAAGCAGTGCCTGCAATCCTCTTCCCTAACTTGTCTAATACTAGCCAAAGTCTGGCAGGCTGTTCCTCCTCAGCTAACAATGGCTCCAGGTGTTGGAAGGGTGTGGAAGAAGGGTGGGGAGGAAAGCTATTGCATGGGGAACAAATACAAAACCCAACAAGGTGTGGACATGTCATCAGATGGTGACAAAGCAGCCACCTTTACTGCAGAGGTAGGGAGGGCACCACCTGAAGAAAGAGCGTATCTCTGTGTGACAGGTATTTATGCAGGTGGCTTGAGGGGGTTAAAGTGGCACATTAATCCTTGTGACTCCCAAATTATCTGTGACAATTCATACTTTATGAAAGTTTTCAAGTGATAAACAGACTAGCACTTTTTAGGCTGGAAAGGACACTTCTACAAAACTGCAAGATCAACAGACAGTAGTTAAACATAAGAAAATTAATTCAAAACAGAGATTTTAAAAAAATTATCCAAAGTAATTTTCTAAAAATAAAATTAAATTCTGAGGCTCATTAATACAGGATATTACAGAGGGCAATATAACAAGCAAAAGGGAACAAAATAAGCTCATGGAAAATAAACCCAGTATATATATTAAGATAGAAACCACCTTCGTCTCAGCAAGTAATGAAACAGCAAAATACCTAAACTAAGGACAGCCACTGGTGAGAGATCCCTTGCACACCCCCATGCACTCCACATGCTATCTCCCTACACTTAGGCAACTTCCAAAAACAGAATGCAAGGCAAATATGAAAGCTTCAGGAAGAATTTTGTCACTCAGCCTTGGGTCTCTCAAAATGCAGAAACAATGTATGTTCCAATTAATTCATTCAAGATTACTCCCATCTTCTGAGAAAAATCAAACATTTGCATGATATGAAACACAACAGAACATACTGGGCTAAAAAGTGAGGAAAATTTACAAGTTCATCTGTCCCAACTTCCCATTGTTGTTGTTAGTTGGATTTTTCAACTTGCTCCATTTGCAATGTTTTGTTAAATCAGAGCATTCAGCTTCTACTGATGAAAACCTGATATTAAAAATCAGTCCAAGCTCATTCAACACAAAAATCGAGTACCATTTCTGGTGCTGAAATTATTTTTTAGGAACAAACCACAAAATATCACATGTTCACATGTCAACATCTGTATCATTCTTTTTTTTTCTAAATCCATCTCCTACTATCTTTCCTACTTAACAGACTGCTGTGACATATACACCTCTACAAATATTAAACTAGTACTCCATCACGATTTCTGTTGTTTTTAAGCAAAGAAAAAGTCATGTTTATTTTGTAGTAGCAATAGTTTCTTTTTTATTTTTAATATACTTTAGGAAACAATATACAAAGCTGAGCTTTTCCACCATTTTCAAACGGTGAGTTGCTCCAATTACACAAATTCAGCGTTTTGTGATGGTTAAGAACAGCAGTCAGCACCAGACTTAAACAGTTAGCTACAACACAAACATCCTTCGAAATGAAATGTCATAATATCAAGACAGGTAAACCAGGAGTTAACATATGACAACTGTTGGGGAGGTGTCTTAAATCATCCTTGTTGAATTTTATATTTCCTTAAACATTTTATACATATTTTCCTGTTTACAAGTTTTAAACAAAACCTCCCTTGAGGAATTATTTAAGTACAAAAATGTTCAACAAGAACAGTTCTAATAAAGAATCCCCAAAAAGACCAAATTTTAATGTGTTGACCAAAGGAAATGAAAACCAGTGTTTCTTTGCTTTAACATGTTTATTACAACAGATACAATTCACATCTGACTAGCTTTTTTTTTTCCTCTTTCCCCTCCCACAACCATGTTAACATGTTCATTGGGCTATTTCCTTATATTTGAGCAAGTAATGTACTTTCAGCACACATGCCCAGCAGTACTCTAAGTCCATTCTTACAGGGTGCAAATGGAAATACGTTTCAATAATTTATACAAACAAGTGGGTTATGCTCAATCACTGCAATTTTAAGCTACTGTACACAGGAATGAAAAGATTATAGAAAAAGTGCCATAGCAACAGTGCCTTAAGAAAAGAGAAAATTAGAAGCATTAAAAAGCTGATAAAATCAGATTCAGGATTTCACGGGGAAATGGAACACAGAAGATGAAAAACATTTCTCTGTAAAACAGAAATGGAGAAGCACTGCTCTTGACTCGGTGCAAGTGTGGAAACAGTTGTTTCGTGGTATTTTGTACATTGCCCAAACTGTTGCAGCCTTAGACACAAATCGCCTGGCGCTTGCATTGAATTTTAGGAAATGAAAAATTTCTGAATGATAAATTAACTAAAAAAAAAAAAAAGAAAAAAAAAAAAAAAAAAA
>VYZP01019886.1:0-14656 GCA_013400635.1 Hypocryptadius cinnamomeus
CTCATCCTCTGGGATCTGATCTTCTGGGATCTCATCCTCTGGAATCTGATCCTCTGGCATCTCATCCTCTGGGATCTGATCTTCTGGGATCCGATCCTCTGGGATCTGATATTCTGGGATCTGATCCTCCAGGATCTGATGCTCTGGGATCTCATCCTCTAGCATCTCATCCTCTGGGATCACCCCCTGCGGCCAAACCCTTGCAGAGGACACAGCAGCCCCCTCCTCATGGATAAGGGTCAGATCCCAGCTCCAGAATTTGGGTGGAGAATCCTCCCTGCCAGCATTCCAGCGGGATTCCTGCTGCTCGCTGCTGGAGCTCCAACTTCTCTCCCGTGTGCCAGCACCAGGCCAAAGAACTGTTTGCATCCCGACGAGTTCACGCTCCAAAAAGCCCCAGACACTCATGGCAGGCGTCACTGGAGCTGGGACCGAGCTGCCCGGCCAGAGGGGACACTCAGAGGCCGCACTGGGAAGGGGGAAAAGGGACAAAGCCGGGGCGCCGAGGGGGTGGCACTTACCCGGTGCCCGGAGGGGCGATGCCCGCGGTCGCATCCCACCTCCCCGCGCAGCCGGCCGCTCCCGGGTGCCGGAGGCTGGCACGGGCGATCCCCCGGGAGGAGGGCGGCAGGAGGTGGCAGCCGGCCGGCTTTGGGTTTGGTTGGGAACCTGGTTAATGAGGTGAGCGGAGCCCCGGCTCCTCCCATCCAGCCCCCGCTCCGAGCCCATCCGTGCCCAGCGAAGCCCTTGGGTGATGAGGAAACGCTGCTTTACTCNCCCCGGGATCAGGAGAGAGCTGATCCCAGCGCTTTGGGAGGGCTGCGGTGGGATCAGAGCCCGGCTGGGATGGGTATGAAGGGCAGCAGGGAGAGCAAACGGGTGGTTTTGCTCCACTTTCTGCTGGTTTGGTCCTGCCATGTCTGATGAAAATCAGAAACCTGGGAAGAGCTGATTTCCT
Organism: Hypocryptadius cinnamomeus; assembly: GCA_013400635.1. Taxonomy (NCBI): domain Eukaryota; kingdom Metazoa; phylum Chordata; class Aves; order Passeriformes; family Zosteropidae; genus Hypocryptadius; species Hypocryptadius cinnamomeus. Next base: position 959 of record VYZP01019886.1, read on the forward strand.
TCCCGATCTGACTCCTCCGATTTGTCAAATAACTGAGTTATTGCAGAGCTCCAGGAGAGGGGAGGGTGGCACAGGGGCAAGGCTGCAGCTCCAGCTGCGGGCAAAGTCCTGGGCAGAGACGTTTGCAACCCACAGCTCCCTTTTTTCCCCCCAGAAAATGGACAAATGAATCGGTTTACGTGGATTTTTATCCCTGTTCAGCTGCAAAGTCTAAGAGCTAAGAGACAAGTCCTGAAGCAGAGCCTGGCAAACCTGATCTTTCAAGATCCCATCCCAAACTCAAAGCACGCTCCCTGGCAGCACAAATCCAGTCAGAGCAGCACAAATCCCGCCTCCACCTTGAGCTGTTTTACTGCCTGTCTCCAAAACTACCTGTTAGCTGCTCCTGGGTGAGAACAAACAGCCCCAAACCCACGAGGACTGGAATTAGCCTGGCCTGGAGCAGCAGTTGTTGCTACAACAGTGACAAAAAAGCGATTCTCTTGCTGCAGCAGGGATGGGAAACATAAACACCAGGCTGCTAAAATACCTGTGGTTAGTTCTGCGGGTGCAGCACAGCTCCAGCTGCTCTGCTGACACCTGATAGGCACAAACACAGCGTCAAACACCCCTTCCTGCCCTCCCCAGGGCTGGTGAACAAAGCAAAAACCTTTGTGAAGGTTTAAAAAGTGGGGGTTGTCCACCTTGAGGTGACTGGGAATGGCCTGGAGCCCCTCTGGTGTGGGGCCCTGGTCACTGCTGGGTGAGCTGAGTGCCAGGAACAGGAGCAGCCCAGTGGGCTCAACACTCCCTTTCCAGGGTCACATCCCTTCCAGGGGTTCCTGGTTCCTGTCACAAGGCTCTGAGCTGTGACATGCTGAGCATCACATCAGGGCAAGTGGCCAAAGCCCACCAAGAGGCAGCTGCCCAGGGGAGGAAGAGGATGGGCTCAGGGGTGAAGGTGGTATGGAGCCACCTTCACTCCCTGGAGGAAGATTGTCCTTGCAGAGCTGGCCAGAGCCTGGCTGTCCCCTGAGGTGGCCACTGGCTGGTTTCCAGTCCTGCCTGTGTCCCTTTGGTACTGGGCTGCTCCTCTCCCACTGTTTCCCAACCCTCCTGCTCCATCCTGGCCCGGGGCTGAAGCCCTTGTGGGGGGTGAGGATGGAGGGCAGCCTCTCAAATTCCCTTTGGGGGAAGGGCAGGGAGAGCTGCTGCTTCCCAGGCGCCAGAGGAACCGCAGGGACAAGGGACGCGTTGTGCAAACACTGGCCACAAGAAAAGCTTTGGCTGGAGAGCCCGGAGCAGCTCTGCTGGCTGCCTTCAGGAGCTGCTCCTGCAAACACCAGCTGGGCTCCCCTTTCAGCAGGGAGGGGGAGGAAGCAGCTTTCTGGGTCACAGAGTGCCAGGGTCTGCTAACGCAGGTGACACGTCACCCTGGCTCCGTGCTCACGGAGCAACGAGGCCACCTGTCCCCTCCTATCCCCGGCCCTTCTGGCCCGAGCAGGGGAAAGGGCTGCTCCCAGCCTGGCTCTGGGGCTGCCCCAGAAAGGGGCTGCTGAAAGGGGCTTGCTGGAGCTGGAAGTGGCAACCAGTGCTGGGAGCAGAGAAGAAACTCCCTCCCGGAGATCCAGAGTCACCAGGGCTGGCGAGCGGCACCAGGAGGGGATGCCAGGCGTGGGGAGGGAGGAAGAGAGGGAGGAGGATGTCACGAGGAGGCAGCTGAAGATGCAGGCTCCGGGGGAACTGGAGCAGCTCCAGCGTTCCCCAAGCACGGGCTCTTGGCAGGAGCAGAGCGAGACAGCGGCAGGAACCGCGTGGGCTGGAAGCACCCCCAGAGAAAATCCAGCGGGATGGGGCAGGAGCTGCTGCAGAGGGGGTCAGGAGGGAAGCAGGGAGCGAGCACGTACCTGAGGCACAGAGCTCCTGAGGCACAGAGCTCCTGAGGCACGGAGCTCCTGCATCCAGCACAAAGCACCTCTCCCCCGGCATGGATTCAGCCGGGAGGCCACGGCCGGGAATTGGCTCAGGGACCTGGCCACGGCTGCTGCGCTTCCCGGCTCGCTGAGCTCCAGGTTAATCTGGGCCCAGCTTTCCCTTTTATCCCCTGCTGCTACAACCTCGATAGAGTTTTTCAATTAGGTCCATCTTTTAAGCTCCAGGGTGCACTTCTAGGAAGGGCGGCGGCGTTTCGCCCGGCCTTGGCGGGCTGGGCTGGCTGTGCGCAGAGCGGGCCATGCCTGGCACGGATCCTGCCCGCATCCCGGAGCGCTGCAGCCGGAGCAGCCCTGCCTGGAAGCGCTCCCGGAGTGACCCCTCACCCCCAGCCCACCTACCGGGTGTTCTTAAGAGCAGAGTTCCCTGCTTCCCTCATCCCAGCTCCGGCAGGCTGGAAGTGCCACACGCAGGAGCGCTGTCCCCCCTGCCAGCCCCCCGTGTCCGTCCTCTCCGAATCTGCCTCTGGACACCAAGAGGAAAGGATGCAGCTGGGGTGGACTTTCGAAGGAGAAAGCTGGGTGCAAATGTGGTCTAAAAGCGACAGTGAAAAAAATAAAAAAGGGAAATCGATAAAGCCCTCAGCGGCTCCTTGGGCACACAGAAAGCGCTGCCGGCTGCAGGAGGGCTGGCTCAGGGCGCTGGGGGAAGTGAGGAGGGGGTTGTGCTGCAGGATTGGGATGTGTGGAGGTGTTCAAGCCCAGCTGGGAATAGCAGAGCCCGGGCAGGATGGGAGGGGAGCAGCCCAATAGGGACCAGCTCGTGTGGGTGCCCCAGCTCGGCTCCAGGAGCTGAATTCCACCCAAACGAGAAGCAGAGCTCACAAACCGAGCACATTTCCCCTCGAGGCCATTTTCCAGGCTGCACTCAGCCGCAAGCCCACCCCACTAACAGCCTCCTCCATTAGCATCAGCCCGGCTCTCCCTGGCACTGCCCTCCTCCACCGGCATCTCCAGACGCTTCCCAGCTCGGAGTGCAGCGATTAGGCCGGGAGCCAGGGAGCAGAGAGACCGGGCACTGCTTCCTGCATCTGTCACCGTCACCTTTCCTCGCCTGCCACTCGCTGGAGGAATTCTTGGGGGCAGGGGGCCGCCCCTCACGGCTGGGGTGGGCTCTGCACATCTGTCTGCTCCTGGCTCCAGCTGTGCCAGGTGATCTCTGAACTGCTCACCTGCTCCCGCATCAGCTCCAAGAGCTGGAGCTGGTACATCTCTGCTCGCTTCCCTCGGGGAGGGAACATCCCAGGAGCAGATGGGAAGAGGGAAAATGCCAGCAGCAGGCTGCTTCGCTCGCTGGATGGGGAAAAAACTTCCCCAAATCCTCCTGTGGACACACAGAGTGATGAGCTCAGGGAGAATGTGGGACCTGGCATTCCCTGGGAGCAGGGACCTCACTTGTGAGTGCCCCAGGAACAGCTGGTCAGGGATTCCCTGGCTCCTGTCACCCATCTGCTTGTGGGAATGTTTGTCACTGTTCTGGAAAGTCGGGTTGAGTGGGGAAAAGAGAATCCCACAGGCTGGGAGAGCTGGGGGTGCTCACCTGGAGAGGAGAAGGATCCAGGGAGAGCTCAGAGCCCTTGCAGGGCCTAAAGGGGCTCCAGGAGAGCTGGAGAGGGATTTGGGACAAGGGATGGAGGGACAGGACACAGGGAATGGCTCCCACTGCCAGAGAGGGGATTTAGATGGAATATTGGGAAGGAATTGCTCCCTGTGAGGGTGAGGAGGTGCCCAGAGCAGCTGTGGCTGCCCCTGCATCCCTGGCAGTGCCCACGGCCAGGCTGGATGGGGTTTGGAGCAGCCTGGGATAGTGGAAGGAGCCCCTGCCATGGCAGAGGGTGCAATGGGATGATTTTAAGATCTTTTTCCACCCAAACCATTGTGAGACTCTTTTTTTCCAAGTGCTTCAGGTCGTGTGGATGAGGTAATAAGTTGAGAGTTAAAACATCTGGGCAGGCAAATGCCAAATCTCCAAATTTTGGTGGATAGGCAGAAAAAAAGTTAATCCTGAGTCATTAATTGCTAACAAACCAAAAAAGAGTAGGACACACATTCCCAGTGCTGCCTTCCCAGCTCTCAGCAAGAGATGCCTTCCCCAAGATTTCCTCCCCCTGAAGTTTTAAAAGGAATTACCTTGAATTCCTGCCCTGAATCCAGCGGATCAACCAGCCAGGAAAGCAGCATTTGCTCCGGGCACATCAGCAGGAAAGGGAACACAGCCTTCCCTGAGCCCTGCAGCTTCCTCATTCTTCCAGGAGAGCCAGGGTGGCTGCCTGGATTTATGGAATTGCTGCTTTTGTCCAGCCTTCAATGCAAATAGGCCAGGGGAGATAAGATCTGCAGGTTTGTCCTCTTTGCTTAAAGCCAGCCTGGGCTTCTGCTGGTGGCAAAAAATCCCATTTGAAAGCAAAGAGAAGATTAAAAAAAGGGGAAGACAAAGCACCAAAAGCTGCTCCCCTTCCAGCAGTGAGTCCCAGGTTAGTCACAGGGAATATTCCAGCAGGTTACACACCGAGGAGACAAACTGCCTAGGAGGGGGAGCAGGATTAGCCTGAATTTGCATATTTATGATCAAAGCTTGATTAGGAGATGCTGTTACAAAGAACAAGAAACACATTTCCTGTGGCTCGGGAGACTCAGCAGCTCCTTCTGACAACCTGGCTAAGATAACAATCTGCCTCTGGAACAATACCTTGGATTTCACTGGCTGTTTGTACAAAGTCCTCTTCCTGCAGCCTGGGTGCTTTGCATTCTGCTCCCGGGATCTTTTCCTACAGATACTGAGTGGAGCAGCCACTGGAATGTGTTATCTCGCTGGTTTGGGGAGCTAAATACTTGTTTTCAGTCAACAAGTGAAAACATTTCCCTCTCCGGCAAGCCTGACTCAGCCTAGGGAAGGTTCTTGACTCGGTGCCAAAGTCTTTGGTAATCACACCTCACCCTGTGCACAGCAGGGAGATAAAAACCAAAGCACCCAAAGCTTCCTCTCCTCCCTCCCACCTCACCCCATGGCCCTGTGGGATCTCACCTGGAGGGAACTCCACAGCCTGGGGGCATCCAGGGTCTATTCCCTGCTGCAAATGGGATTTTAGCCTTGCCCCATCCCTCTCCAAAACCAGGAGTAAAACTTGGGCTTATTGACTCAAAATCGAGAGGTTCTGACAATTCCATTTTGAAACAAGCCCAGGTTGGATGGGGCTTGGAGCAACCTGGTCTTGGAGAAGGTGTCCCTGCCCATGGAATGAGATGATCTCTGAGTCCCTTCCAACCCAAACTTTGCTGTGATTTTAACACTAAGATTGGAGACAGGCAGACATTTTGTGGATATTTGGATCTTCCTTGTAAAAACATTTCTGGGCAGAAAGAGAAGGAAATCTGGAGGAATTGTTGCAGGCTGAGACTGTATTTAACTACAGTTAGGAGAGAGGCAACAAAGAGCTTTTCTAGGTTGGTATAAAGCTGCATTGTCCAGGAAATTTCTCCTTGGAAATAAATATTAATGGGAAAGACAAGGCAAGCTGAACTAGGCTGTACCCAGACTCTCTGACTCCATGTACTTGGATCATGGGGAAAATGAGATCTGCTGATTAACTCTCCCCCCCCCCCCAAACGCATGAAATTAATACAATATTTCACTACTGTAGACTCCAACTGCAGATTCAAACTCAGTAATGTGCTTCCAGTCCTTTTTATAAATCATTTACTTTGGGTTTAACACATTCAAGCAGTAACTGTGCTTGCCAAGCCCAGGGAGAGCAGGAATCACCAGATTATTTGGGAATACTGCTTTAAAACTCTCTGTCATGCTAAAGCACTGCAAAACAGGTGACACGTGAGCATGGAACATCCTCAGCAGTTTGCATTTTACTGTGCCAAGAGAGTTACAACTCCAACCCAGGCCAGAAGAAACCATTCACCTCCCATTTGATCTATTTGCCCTTAAAATCTCTCACCTGAGGACAGGATTGATTTTTTTTTTTTTGGAAAGGTATTTCCAGAAATCATTAAAAAGTAACCTCTCTAAAGATTAGAAAAGCTGAAGTCAAAACTTTGGAATAGGAACAGTGGGGGCCAAGCAGAAGCAGTTCTGGTTTCCAAGGAATAGCAACATTCACTACAAGTGGGATGGTGTCCACGAGGACAGCTGGAAGTGACAGCTGGCAGCTCTTCCAGGGAATGCCACCACCACCATTCCGTGGCTTTACGGACACAGCACCGCGCCACGGGACAGGCCACTCCTCTTTAATCAGCCAGCTTTCCACACAAGGTACTGAATATGAATTCTATTTACATTCAAAAATAGCATTTTTCTCTCTTCAGTACAAAGTGGGAATGCCCATGGATTAGTCAGGAGGATCCCTCCTAGCACAGGTGCAGCACAGCTTTGTTGATCTCCGGGTTTGTCCAGTCGTTGCGGATGTCATCCAGGTGATTATCAAAATCCACCAGGGTCTCGTAGGACTTGCTGTCCAGCAGGGAGGCAGCGATTCGCTGGGCTTCCGTCCAGTCTTCACAGAAGTCACTAGGATGGAAAAGAACCAGGCATCAATTGGAATCTGTTGGAATTCTGGATGCTGAGAATTTGAAACTTTCTGTGCTGAAAGGCAGAGACCCACAAGAGAGCACTGCATTTGACCTGAGGCTGTGGAACAGGCTTCCAAAATTGACTGAGAGCACTGGGATTACGGGTGTGGAGTTGGCTATACCACAGGGTAGAAAACTTAAAGTTTGGGGTTTTAGAATATAGAAATAAATATGAAGCAAGATGGAGGTTTTAGGGTGGAGGCTGGTTGTTCTTCTTCACCTTCTTCTTCCTTCTTCTTCATGGGTTTGGGTGATGTTTTGTGATTGGACAGGAAAGTCCACATTGCGGGCTTCCAGGGACCAGTTATTGGGTTAAAAGGGAAAATAACCTAGGTGTCCTTTCTTAATTGGAGTTTAGTCTTAAAATACCTTGTAACAAGAGACAGTTTGCCATTTTGTGCCTTGCTAATGAAAGGCTGCTGAACTCATGGCTGTGAGACTGTTTCACTGATAAGAAATAATACACACCTGAGTCCAAATGTGAACTACTGTCTCAAGTGCCTTCAATCCAGACCCACAGAAACCCACAGGAATCACCACAGAAAAACTCTAAATGAAGCCAGGCTGCAGAGTCCTCACAGGGACAGGCTGGTTTTCCCCAAAGCCCATGGAGTTCCAAGGACAGCCTGTTTCTCCCCAAAGCCCATGGAATTCCTGGTTCACTCACACATGGGGGTCCTTGCACCTCCACTTGTTCTCGTGCAGCTCGTACACGTGGATGGCAGGCTCCACACACTCCATGGTGAACTTGGTGTTGTCAACCTGGGGTGGGACACGGAAACACCACCTCAGTCTCCTCCTCAGCATCCCAAGAGAGGAAATAAACCCCAAATGAGTTTGTAAAAACAGGACATTTTACACCCACCCACTGTTTTACCCTCCAACTGCCAAATGTAAGCTGCCAATGTCCTTTGTCACAGCAGTGAGGAGGCAAAGCCCGGTTTGTGACATTAAAGATAAGAATTTAAGTTGCACGAGGTGGGCTGGAGCCAGAAATTGCTGCCTGAACATGCAGAGAAGGCCTCCAGCTCTCCTGAGGTGGCAGAGAGCTCAAGACAGTCTCTCTGTGGATTTACTCTGTACTTCACTGCTCGTTGCATCTCCTCCCCAAAGCATTTAGAAGGGGAAGAGAAACTGAATTCCTCATGGAACAGCATTTCCCTGGTCCAGCAGCAGGGCCAGAACACACAGGGGGTGAGGGGAAGGAAGTTCTTTACCATGATGAGTGCAGTGTCCGTGAAACCCTCGGCAATCCGGGAGGCCACTTTCTCTGCAACCTGGTTTGGGCTGGAGCAGAAAGGAAAAGGAACTGAGTGATGGGAGCCACGAGTTTCAGCTGAAAGCAGCAGGAAATGAGCTCAGAGAGATGTGAGAGTGACTCTGGGTGCTTGCAAACAGGAACAAGATAAAGAAGCTGATGCCACAGCTGACAGAAGGCTCTGCAGCACCCGAACTGAAGCTCAGCTGGGTTTAGGAATGGCTTTGGAATGACATGGAATCAACACTTGGTGGCCTCCTATCTTCTTCCCCCAGACCAAAGACTCTGCCCTGGCAGGCAGTTAAAAAAGAAACTGAGTTTTCTCCCCAGTCTGCACTGAAAACTTGTCCAAAATCAGATAACCTGTGACAACCTTTACCACGTTTCAAAGGTGACAATCTCTATGTGGTGCCACTTGATGTGGTGCCATTGACAATCTCTGTGTGGTGCCAGTTACCCTCAGAAATCAAACTGAACTTTCAAAAAACCATCAAGCCTGTGATTTTCTTTCAAACGTCAAAGAGAAAAAACTGTAACTTCCCCTTAAAAATGTGGGCAGCAGATTTATAAGGAAAGGACAAATAATGCTTTTATCCTTGTTAGACACCTTAGAAGTCACAAGTGGTCCTTAAAAAACATAATTGAGTTTGAATAGACATTAACAAATAACTGGAATCAGAGCATCGTGGAATGGTTTGGGTTGGGAGAGACCTTAAAGATCCTCTCATTCCTTCCCCTGCCATGGGTGGGACACCTTCCACTATTCCAGGTTGCTCCAAGCCTCATGCAACCATGGACACTTCCAGGGATGTGGCACAATACTTTAAACAAGTTGCTCTTATTCTAATTAGTCCCAGTCCTGGATTTGTCCAACAGATAGAGGGGAAAACATGGAATACACAGATCTAAAATTACAACGTGGTTCCACAGGAAGGTTCCTTATTGTTTAGTGAGTAATCTGAGTCAGCCAGCAGGGAAAAAAAAAATGACTAATCCTGAGGAAAAGAAGTGATAAATAAGAGATATCACTGCCTGACTGACATAATCTTCCACTTTTTTACCACGTAAAAAACTGCTTTGAAAAAACCCAGCGACGATGAAGAAATTTAGAAAGAATCAGGTCACTCCTGACTTTCCATAAGATCCTGGGAGTCTCCAGACTTTCCAAGATCCATACTGCACGAGCAAACACTCTGCAGATTTTGGCTTTTTCCCTGACAACTGCAATTCAAGAAGCTGGCACTCGTTCAAAGAGTGGCCTTTTATAGCAGGCACGAGAGGAGAGCAGGGATTCTGCAAAGCCAGGACTTTCTGCACCTGACCAAAGGCCACATCCCGCAGCCCCACGGAGACAATGTGGAAGCAGCTGACAGTTGTCAGAGGGAATCACACACGCCTGATTTATGGGGATGATTGCTGCTGGCAGAGTCCAAGGTACGAGCTAAAAGAGCAAACAGAAGGAAATATTGGCCCAACACACCTGGCATCTTTCACGCGTTCGTTCGCCTGGTAATATCCAGCTATCACGTAGCTGTTCTCCTTGCACCAGGAATCAATCTGGAAAAGCAATGGGAACAATGAATCCTAGGGAAAAAAACCTCCAGGATCAAGGAAAAAAAACCAAACAACCCAGGAGGAAGGAAATCTCATGGCTGTCCTGTAAATAAAGCAGTGCTGCTCCATCTCTGCCACGGGGTTCTTGAAATAAATCCATATTTCTGTCTGGTTGTGGGAGTGCTCACAGTTGGGCTGATTGAGCTGGGATGGAGAAACCCAACAGAGCATTTGGAGGATGATGGGAAGCATTAACCAAATGGAGCAAAAGAGCAAGGAGCTGTCTCAGTCAAAGCCTGGCCTAAATCCCAGTGACAGGACAATTAAACTCAGCCCGGAGAGGGTTTGGGTCTCACCCACCAATGGCTGGGACAATTTTCTGTCAGTGTTCACCTGCCAAGGCACTTCAGAGAATGCTGCCCTGTCCTTGCAGAAAGGTTTTATTTCTAATGTCCCATTTCTAGGGGAAAATGCCACCATTTGGGGCCCTCATTAGAAAATCAAAGCTTGAGGTGAAAGGTGAATGTGAGGCAGAAGTTTGTCCCATTTAGCAGCTTTTCAACTGAGATAAAATTGTTTTCCTTTGAGAGTTCTTCCTTATTTAACATCTCCACGTAAATGCTTAACCAGATGTACTCTTGGCATATAATTTAGACAATTTTTGATTTAAACTTAGGTAGTTTTGTTGGTTGTTGCTTTTTAATTAAAAGAATTGAAACATTGCTGCTCTTGCTGCTTTAAACTGGAGCTGAATTCCTCCTGCTGAGTCTGACTTTGAAAATATCTATCTATATATATATACATGGTATCTATATATATATATATGATGTTTTTATTAGAATTGAGGGTATCCAGTCAGCAAAATACAAAGACAGAAGGGGAGGAAGCAGCTCGAATTTTCCTTTGCAGTCCCTAGAGAGCATGGCCTCAAAAAACCCTCCCCAGCTCTATTAAAAAGGCCTCCAAAAATACATCTGGTGCTGACCTGTGGCATCCTGGGAGTCAAATCAATCTCATTTTCAGCAATAATTATTGTATTAGACTGCAGAACCAACCAAACAAAGCAGCCATGTGAATAATCCAAGGGATGACACGGATTTAAGTGATAAAAAAAAAAAAGCTGTGCAGCCCTGCAAGAGCTGCTGCTTCAATTCCAAACCCATTTTGAGGGCTTAGGACTCTGGTTTTAATTGTTAGTGGTTTGAAAGCTTGGCATTAGAGCCAGCAGCCCAGGCAGTAAAATTAATAATAATTATTAAAAAAAACCCCAACTCCATCCATTTAAAAATTAAAAACCGCAGTCCTAAATCCATTTTTGTTCCCTACCAAAAATTGTCTTGAAAAGACAGACGAGAATGATTTTAAGTTCTCACTCTCCTAACTGGTAATTAAAAATTGCTTCTGCATAAAACAAAGGGGAAAAAAACCCCTCATTTTGGAATGAAAGCTGTTTCCAGCAGTAATTTCCAAGCCCACCACTGTTCCCACAGGTATCCTGCAGCAATTAGTTCCTGGTAGAAATATTAGAAATATTTTTAGTGGTAGAAATATTTTCAATGTTAGAAGTATTTTTAATGGTAGAAATATTTTTAATGGTAGAAATGTTTTCAATGTTAGAAATATTTTTAATGGTAGAAATATTTTTAGTATTAATATTTTTAAATGTTAGAAATATTTTTAATATTAGAAATATTTTAAATGTTAGAAATATTTTAAATGTTAGAGATATTTTTAATGTTAGAAATATTTTTAATATTAGAAATATTTTTAATATTAGAGATATTTTTAGTCACATCCAGTTCTGCCAAGGAAAAATCCGAAGTGGCTTTGGTTTGCTGCAGCCACCAGGGCTAGAAAACCCTGGGAGGAGGAGGAGGAGGAGGAGGAGGAGGAGCCGAGTGCCGTTCCAGGAGAGGGAAGTGCTCCTCGGTTTTCCTTTTTGGAGCTGTGGTTGTAAAACCACATCAATTAGCAGAGAAATTCAGAGGCTCGAGTGCAACTTAATTCACTTTTTCTTCGTGACTCTGGCTTGGGGAAGGATTTCAGAGCGCCAATGAAACACAGGAGCTGCTGCTCTGCCCTCTGGAGCTCCGAACCTCGGGAAATCAGAGAATCCTGGAGTGTCCTGAGCTGGGGGGGACCCTCAAGGACCATCAATCCAACACCCCAAAATCCCTCCCCGTGCCTGGCAGCGCTGTCCCAATGCTCCTGGAGCTCCGGGACCTTGGGAATGTGAATATTCCCTGGGCAATTCAGTGCCCAACCGCCCTCTGGAGGTGCTGCTTGGGTTTTTTGGGGTTTTTTTTCATTCCTTGTACTCCCTGAAAGTTTTAGGAGGCAAAGCCTCAAAGTTTGGAAGTCCCTCCTCTATTTTCTACATTTTTGCTCCCGTCCCATTCTGGGATGACTCAGGGCAGGGAAGAGGAGGTGGAACTCGGGGGGTTGGTTCTAAAACCCCTCACACAGGGCCACCCTCCACCAAGAATCAGCAATAACTGAGCTTGGAAAGGAGCAGATCCCATCAAATCCTGCCACAGCTGTGAAATCCTTTAGGAATGAAGCTGCTTCGCTACAAAAATGGAGTTTAAGCACCCTGATCTCCCAGATTTATTCTGGATCCACATGCCAGCTCGTACAGAAGGTGTGGAATCACCTCCTTCCAACCTTTTCTGCGAGAAAATCCAATTTTCACAGCTGCTGCGGCAGGATTTAGTGACACCTTTGCCTTTGTTTAAACCCAGAACAGCAGCAAAAGGCCCTAGGCTCTTGTAAAATTCTGTTTTTTAAAGGTTCACAGCAGTGGCTGTGAACCACACAGAGCCCTAATTATTGTGGAAAACGCCAGGAGTTTCCAATCTTTACCTTTTTGTACCAAAAACTGGGAGCAAATAAGTAAAATCCTGCCATTGCTTTGGCTCTGGGAAAATTTTCTTCCTGCAGATGTTGCAAGAAAGAGGATTTATTTCCTAATAATCTGATCCTGCTGCAAGATCTACACTAAAAAGCTGCGCTGAAGGCCTAAAGTTTACCAAAATTCAGTGCCACAAACCCTGTGGAAAGATATTTAATCGTGATTTAATGAAAACACACAGCGCTCTGCTACTCCTACGCTGCTGTAAATATATTTAAAATGATAAATTTTGGGTATTTAATGGTAAAACTAACTGGTCAGGGCTCAGGCTCAGCTCCTGTCCTGTGCCCCTGGCTGCATTTCATCATTTCCAGGCTCCACAAAGATGTCAACATTGCCATGGCATCATCTCAGCTGGAGAAAACTGGAATTTATACAGGAGTAACTGGAATTTGTTTCCAAATAAAATCTTGACTGGGATGAAAAACACTGAGGGAAACATTAAAGACGAGTCTGGAGCAACCAAAAATTTGTTCTTTTTAATGGTATCAATAAGGGATGGAACTTCTTTTGCTCACAATCGTGGGATGGTTTGGGTTGGAGGGGCTCATCCCATTCCATCTTCCACTGTCCCAGGCTGCTCCAAACCCCATCCAGCCTGGCCGTGGGCACTGCCAGGGATCCAGGAGCAGCCACAGCTGCTCTGGGCACCTGTGCCAGGGCAGTAGCACCCTCCAGGGAACAATTCCTTCCCAAAATCCCACCTAAATCACACTCTGGCAGTGGGAGCCATTCCCTGTGTCCTGTCCCTCCATCCCTTGTCCCCAGTCCCTCTCCAGCTCTCCTGGAACCCCTTTAGGCCCTGCAAGGGCTCTGAGCTCTCCCTGGATCCTTCTCCTCTCCATGTGAGCACCCCCATCTCTCCCAGCAGAACTCTCCCAGTTTTTGCATCATTTCCACACCGTGCCCTGCCCGGCACCCCCAGCACCTTCCCGCACCCCCAAACCCCTGCCAGCACCCCTCCCCGCATCCCGCACCCCCGCGGGAACACCTCACCAGGGTCAGGGCCACCTCCAGCATGGGGGCGAGCGCCAGCGTGCCGTGGAAGAGCGGGATGCAATCCACGAACAGCGCGGGCTGCGGCGGCCGCGGCGCCGGCGGCCGCTCGGCCACCAGCAGCCCGTTGACGGCGCAGTGCGGGTACTTGGCGCCGTGCAGCACCATCTTGCAGTAAGCCTGGGTGGTCAGCTTCATGGTGCCGTGCCCCGGCCCCGGTGCGGCCCGGTGCGGCCCGGTGCGGCCCGGTGCGGCCCGGTGCGGCCCCGCTCCCCGCCCAGCGCCGCTCCCCGCCCGCCGCCGAGCGCCGCCGGCTGTCGGGAAGCGCCGCCAAGCGCGGCCGGCTTTGCGACAGCGATTTGGGGTGGATTTGGGGTGTGGGGAGGATCCCAAAAGTGCGGGAGGATCCCAAAAATCTGTGGGGTGGG
>VYZP01019887.1:9280-108528 GCA_013400635.1 Hypocryptadius cinnamomeus
ATCTACTCATAATCATCAAAGGCAGGTGTGCTTTTTGTGTTTGTCCCAGCACAGTATGTTTTATGCCCAATAAACTATTTTTTATGGTGGTATATGTGAGGTGGAACATGGAACGAGTGGAGCTCAATTTCAAAAGTTCTGGCTCAAATTCCCAAGCCTAAACTTTGAGTGGAGTGTTGAGTACTGGAATAGCACCACTGGTCCTTAGGGAGCTGCACCACTTTTTAACTATTCTCTATCAGCTCAGAGTCTGCTAAACTTCTAAGAGCTTACAGGGCCGCAAAATTTTTTTCAGTAACAAAAGTATTTTTGTTGTCTTGGCAAAATTTTATTCTTCCTATTTCTTATTGGACTGGAAATTCTTTGCTATTTTTTTAATCTTAACTGGAGAAGATTTCAATATAAAAATCCCAATGTATTTTCATGAAAAAGAAACCTAGAGTTCTACAAAACTGAATTAAAAGAGAGAAAAAGTTCTGCAAAATTACATGGAACTTAAGAGAATATACTTGTTCTGCAGATAAACTGTCATTTTTAAGAATTATATCCCTATTTTTATTCCTATTATAAGTCTATTTCTAGTGCAAATTAGATTAAATATTCTGTAATTCAGTCTGATTCTCCCACTTATTCTACAGGCCTTTTTCTGACATTAAGTCTATTATCATAAATAAGGGAAATATTAGCAGAAACAATTTGTCTTGAAATTTGGCACATTTTTAATTTATCTGACTAGTTCTTTCTCCATAATTCAAATGCATAAATTTCTTTTTTTCCATGGATTTACTTCCAAGGCTTAGCCAAGCAAGAATCCTATATCCCAAATTGCCCACCCAAGGGGATGAAGCACATGTTTTACCATTAAGCTCTGGAATTCATTTCCCATCAAAATATGGCTCCATGGTGTTGGCGTCTGGCTGTAAATCCTGGCTTAAAGCCTTTTTTCACAATTGTTTATGGTGTGTATTTGTGCTTTCACCACCACAAGAGAATGACCCCAGCACACCAACCTTGAAATTAATATTTAAAATAGAATTATCTGGCTTTGATATTAATATTGTGCAATAAATGCCTCGGGATATCTTGTAGGTATGTCCATTGTTGCCATGTAACTGCTGTAAGAAATAATGCCATTTTCCAGTAAAAACCAGGGAAAGCCAAGAGATGCAAAACTGGGACTCTTGCGGAGCTCCTACCTTCTTATTTGAGGAAATTCTATTTTTCAGCCTTCAGTCTATCTGCTCGAAGCCAAAGCATGGGGCTGATCGTGTTCTGGCTCTCCGCTTGGAAATGGAAGTGCTGTACAAAGCATGCAGCCATTTATAAATAAACAATCATTATTACTTAGAGCATTATATTATTATAAATAATATAAAAAATTATGAATAGGCCAGTGGAGCCTAAAAACTGAAGCAGTGCAAAGATGTACCATGGGGCAAGAAATGAAAACCATTTTAAAGGCAGCAAGTTGAACACGTGGGAGAAATGAAAATAGCTTTAGTGGAGTGCACAGTGAAGTTCTGCATGGATATGATAACTTGAAAACCAAAAGGAACATGCCTAATTTTTTATTTTTGGAGGACATGGCTTTTTTTATTTAGATATGACATGGAAATTGTGAGGAAGGTTGGGCTCTCTTCCTTCCCTGCAAGCTGCTAAAACTTATGCTGGGAGACCAGCTTCCTTCACTACATCTGTATCTTCTGCTTCCATGTAAAATATCTTAATTTTTCAAAAAAGGAAATTTTACAACTAACTCAAGTCTACAAAGAAGAGTTAACATTCTAATCTTCTATTGCCTCCTGTAGTAATCACAGCTTGCTATGTGTAGTTTTTATGTCTTTGTATAGTTTAGAAAGCTTTAGCACATAGAAGGGATATACTTTGTTTTGTATGACCACAGAAAAATGCTTTTAATATTTTTTGAAGAGTTTTAATGGTGCAGAGGTGTACCTGTGTATTCCAGGAAACCAAAAGCAGTTTTGAAAACTGTTCTGTGCAGAATCTGAATGCTGTGTGCCCTCTAGAGCTCTCTGGGGGAAGCTCTGGTAGTCAGCTTGTCTTGGTCTGGGGTAACTCTTAATCACGAGTCCCTTGATGTATTCAAGCACTCAGAGCATCTGTGTGCTCTGAAAGTCGAGATTCTAAATCAGATCTACACAGCAGATTTGATTAATATTCTAGCTCACCATAAATGTATCCTTCTGATTATCTAAGTGGCTGATATCAAATGCAGATAAACGCAGTAATAGTTTCTCAGTCTAAAAATGAAGTAACTTTCTGACTTGGATGGTAGTCTTCAAACACAGAGCAGAAATTGTTTCGTAGAGATCTGAGCCTTTTGTAGTTCTCTTTCTTTTGCCCAGGCACAGCTGGGTCCTGCTCTTGCCCAGGTAAGTCCAGAAAGAGGCATGTAGGGAGAGACAACGGTAGGAGCAGCCAGAGGTGAATATAATTTACAGCTACAATATCAAACTGTGGTGAGCAGAGGAATGAACACTTCCTGGCTGAAAAAAAGATATTGAAAGCCAACCCCCCGTGTTTATGGGGTATTTCTCAGCTTGGTTCATGCTCTGACCTCAGGAGGTTGTGGTCACACATCTCCAGCAGCAGAGCTGAGTGCAGCCTGCCTAAGCATTTGCTGCTGCACTCCTGCCAGATTGCTGCTCATCTTTCACTGTCCCCAGGGCTGCACCCAGGCATTGCTCCTTTATCGAGTATTTTTTCCTTAGGCTTCGCTGCTTCACTTGGCTTAAAAGAGTTTAAAAGCACTGGCTAATCTTCCCTACTCCCGAGCTGGGGGAGTAGGTTGTGCTGGCAGCTGGGGGTGATAAATTGCAGCAGCGAGTGGCTGCTTCCGTGCTGTGGCTTTTCATTTCTTCTGAGCAGCCTCGGAAGCAGCGAGGGCTCTGCTCAGGGCATGTGCACCTCTGTTGCACAAAGCTGTCTCAGACGGCATCAGAAACTGAAGGTGCTGTTTTCCATGGAAGTGCACTTGAGAGTGCAGAGTGCCTGCTCTGGCTGCTGCCTGAGGTGTGGGAACCTCAGCACGGAATTGCTTAGAAAAAGTGCCCCTTGCCCTGGCTTATCCAGGATTTTGCAACATTTAGCCAGCCAGAGGAGGGCTGGATTTCTGTCGCAGGGTTCGTTGCTTTCCTGCCGCAGTTTTCTCCTTGAGCTGCCACGCGGTGCCCGTGCTGCTGCTGGGGCTCACCTGCCACCCACGCACAGCTGAGCCTTTGGAACCTGCCACCAGCCCTCAGAGCAGCTGCGCCTCCTGCACCACCGTGGAGCTCATGAAAATGTGCCTTGGGAAGGTCTTGCTTTTAGTCCTCATGGCCATGAAAGTACAGCTTATCTAACTACCAGCAGCAAGGCAAAGAAAACCCAACCAACTCCAGAATTTTACTAGCCCTTATTTGCTACTCTTGATATTTTATTTCCTCTTGGAAATGATTTTGTATCCATGCTTAGTGAAAATACATTTCTGCTACAGTCTCTGTGTTTTAAACATGGAGCATTAAATGAATCATTCTGTGCTATCAGCATGAAATTCACCACACTTATTTACTCTTATGATTAAGATAAATGGGTTTGTTTATTGGGTAATTTTATCCATTTCGCTTCAAGAGTTTCCTCAGAACCTGCAGTTCAATCCCTGAGGATTGCCTGTCTAAACTTCAGGAAGTATAATTGACAAACTCCTACAGCTTTCAGTTTTTCTGGTGGTTCAAATGAAGAATTCTGTATTTTCTGTTGAAATCAAGAAATAACCTTGCTATAACAGGTTGGTGATTTTTTTTTGAGCCTTGCAGTTTGCTTTCTGGTCACGCATTAATTATATTTAAAATTGGTTTAAGCTGATTAGGCAATGAAGTCTAAGGTTGCAAAAGAGATAAATCTTTCTTGATAACATGGGTTGATCTAGGAGATGTAGGGGCTTGTGCTAATTGTATCTCAGTTAATTATCTGAAAGTCACATTCCACCATTACAGTGTATCAAGTGAATCAGCCCTACTTGCAAGCTTGTTCTCTGAATTTGGAACAAGCCCTTATGTGCACCTAAGTCCTGTATGTCATTAGCAGAGAGACTGAAAGAAAAACATTTTCCCACCAAAAAATTATAATTATAAGTGTTCTTAATAGACCAGGTTTTTTTCAAGATGTGAATGTTTTTAAAAGGAATCTTTAAGGGAAAAAAAAATTGAAAATGCATGTCAGGTGTCTGCTAAAGTGTTAGAGAAAACAAAATGTGCCATCAAAAGACTTGGTGAACTTTGAGACTTTTGGACTCAAAAGACTTTGAGCACCAGTTTTTGCAGTTCTAAACCCATTCAACTCTTCTGATTGCATTCTTGCTGAAGCTGAATTTAAAATTCTTGAAACTGTGAGTGAGTGAGGTTTAGGGCACATGGCAGTCTTCATATAATCCCCAAAAGGGTCGATTTGGATTTTGTAGGTGAAAAGTGGTAAAAATTCATAAAGGCTTCTTGTAAGTATTTTAAATTAATTTCTGCCATGAAGCACTTGGAGATTGTTTGTCACTGCCCTGGTGCTCTTGCTTGTGTTACCAGGAAGGAAGGGAGCTGGAGCCTAGTGCAGGACGAGCTCTGTGTTCTCACATTCAAAACAAAGCCTCAAGTTCTGGTGTAAAGTTTAACATTGCTTTTTCTTCCCAAGCAGGTGTGAAAGTAAAGAGCTGGATGTTGAAATAAGGAACCTGATAGGAAAGAGCAACACTTTGGAGTCGTGTGAGGACCCCAAACCTCTTGCCCAAGAGAGGCTGAGCCCTCAGAGAACTTCATGTTCCTTTAAGGTAATCACAGTGTGCTTTTGCAATGTTTGTCTGCCAGGAAAGAACGTTCAGGGGATGTTCTCTGTGGGACTTGACTATGCATGAAACTTTAGGATTTCTGAAATGATGCAATGAACTTGCTACACTTTTTTTTCTCCTGATATAGCTACTTTCTGGTATGAGGAAGAGCAACTGAGAAGGTGCATTTTATAATGCTTTAAAAGGTCAGCTAAACCCACTAGTTATTATCCTAAGTGTCAAACCCCATAGCCAGATGTGCCTTTTGGATAACACAGATCCTTGGAACTGTGTAACCCCCAAAGCACTCTCATTTTTGATGCATTTGGAAGTTGTGATTTAGCTGGGAATGAACAGAGGTGTGGTACACAAAGACCTGTGGAAGTGTCAGGCTTTTAGATGAATAGGAAGAGAGGAGAAGGAAAATGACGATGATTCGAACCCACACTTGTGTGGTATTGCAAAGAGAAAATCGTAAGCCACCTGCTAAGGCGATTGTCTTTGCCTGCAGTGAAGCAGTGGTTAACAAGCCTGACAGAAACTTGTTCTGGGTTTCCCTCTCAGTTTCACTCCTCTCCTCTGAAACAGCGAGAATAGAAGGAATTTCCCCATCTTCCACAAACTGGGAACAGGAGGAGGGAGGGGTGCAGAGGAGAGGAGTGATTAAACCGTGAATGATCGATCTGTAAGGGATGACAGCCTTACCTGTGTGACTCCAGCACGGGATGGGGAAAGGAAAACTCTGAAGGGTGCACGCCGAGGCACGATGCAGGAAATTGGCGAGGAGGTAAAAGGGAGATGACTCTCTTCTACGAAATCCGAAATTACACACAGCTCCTTTCACATGCAAACCGCCATCTCCAGAATGACTCATGACCTCGGGGCACGAAGCTGAGCCGAGCCTAAGGAGACACCGCAGGGTCAGACCAGTGGGATTAGAAACGGTGAGAGAGAAGCCACAGGGAGGGATGGGGATTCCCGGAGGCGGGGGTGAAACAAGCGTGGCGAAGCAGCACAAGTCAGTGCAGAAACAAGCTGCGAAATTACAAGCCCCAAATGATCCGTGGAAACACCGGGTTCCACATGTTAGCCCCTCTCCAGCTGGAGACGTAGGAAAGGATTTGGGGGATATGGGCAATGTGAGGAGGAAAGAGAAAGGATGTGCTCACCTGGACCCTTTCTGAGGGGCGCTGCAGTGCTTCACACCGGAGACCGTGGCAGTATTTAATCTGTGGTGCTTTTATGCTCTTTGCATTTATAGCACTTCTTGCCTGTAAAGTGTGTGTGTGTGTGGTTTTCAGAGCTTAAAGAGGGACACTTCATGATATTTCTGCACTAGACACGTACTGGCTGGTTTTTATTTATATTTCTAAGTCAAGCAACTTCTCACTTGGCTGGTTATTGAGCTGGGCTTCAAGTGAGTGACAGCTTGACAGTCTTGTTGAGCTTCAACAACCTCAGTGCAAGATGCTAGGAGTACCTGTCTTGGATTGTGTGTTTTGGGAAAGGAAGTCATATTTTTAACACCTAGTAGACTTTATGAAGATTATGAAATAATATTAAAAAACCCCCCCACATCAGAAAATAACCGTTTGTGAAATTACGCTGATTAGGACTTAAAATGAGGGGCAAATGAAATGTTTAAGAGTTAAGAAAAAGTTAATAATGAAACAAAAGTGTACCCTTCCATAAATGTCATTCATCAGGAAGTTATTTGTCAGAGACAGCAGGTCATTTTCATTCTGTAACTTTTTTTCTGGAGTGAAGAGTACAAATTGCACTCTGCAGAATGGCATTTCCATCTGACCTTAAATCACTTTCAAGACTAATCTATAAGTGTCTGTAAACAAATTCCCCTTTTTGCCAGGATTTTTTTGCCATAAAAATTTATGAACTTCTCAGCACATCCTTCAGTCAATGATTCCTTCACTTGCAGCTTGTCCTGATGCTGCATTCTCCATTCCAAGGAAGGGAATAGATTTGCATTTTTTGTATTTGCAAATTGTCATCCAATTATTTTCACAAGGAACTTGGATTTTCATCAGCAGGCCTGAGTTTGCAAATGCTTAGGTGCTTATGGTTAGTGGAGAAAAGAATTCCTGAAGCAGGAGCCTGTGCTCGAATGTTTTTATTTACTCTGAAACCATGTCTTGCTCTAATTTTACCTGGTTCCCACATATTAATGCACAAATTTGCATCTGCACCTATTTTTCTGTCAGAGGGAGCACGTAACTGAGCAGCACAAAGGGCTGAGGCTGACACACTTACTGAAGGGAAAATCCCTTTGTAGCACACCTCTCTGGTGAGCCACAGGGGCCAGGTTGGTGCAGGAAGAGGCAGATTCTTCTTCTGGTTCAAGAGCCAATTTTATTCTCCAGTTAAAATCTTTCATTTTTTACCATTTTACCATGAGCCTCAAAATGGAAAAATCGATATTGTGGCAAACACTCCTGGCATAACAACTTCAACGATAAAGCCAAAAACAAAGCTCAGCTGAAACATAAGCAAAGTGAAGGCTCCCCAAAAGCCACCAAATTTTAACCCAAGTGATCTCAGAGTTAATCTAGGTTCTGTAAGTCTGCAACTGAACAATAAATTAAAAAAAAAGTTATAATAAAATAAAATCTCCAACAAACCTCACAGCAGATGCATGACCAGCCAGGAAAAAAAAAGACTTGGTGATTTTGCTATCATCAAGGAAAGCCTCACATTTGCTTGCATCAGGCCTTTTAGTGATTGTTGGTTTCACTGCAGTTACTAAACAGACAGAATTTTCAGAAGTGAGAAATGGTTTTCATTATCTGAATTTGAGTGATATTTTGTAATACTGTGACACAAGTTGTTCCCAGAATTAAGATCCAGCACTCTGAAAATGAGAACTTTTATCATCTTGTGGTGCTGAGGCTTGTGAGAGGGTTCAGTGCCGGCCACAGCTCCAAGGCTCTGGTTTTTCTCCCACTGCAAGCTTCCCAAAGATGCCTGAAAGGCCTTTATGCTCAGGAAGCTCAGGTCGTCCTAGAGTACAAACTAAAATATTTTTCATTTTTCAACGGGACATTAAAAGAAAAAACAACAATCTCAAAGCTGCTACTAATAGAAATTACAGACTATCATGGAAATAAAATAGAAATTAATAAGAGGCTTCTAAGTTGTTGTAAGATGCCACTTGGGAGTTAACTTAGGAAGTGTGAGGGGCAGCAAGTTCTCCCATTTACTTCCTGAGCAGCTTTTTCCATACCTGACAGATTTTTAGATTTGTAACTGCATTTACAATCTGATTGTCAACTGGAATTTTCCAAGCAGTTTAAAACTGTCTGTTTTGTTCAATAGCTTCAAACCGAGTACAAAAGCCTTAAAAGATTTATGGGTCTTTTTGAATTCTGAAACTTGATAGGTCTCAAAGTGTCCTTCTTTCAAGGATTTCTGTATATCTCAGGTTTCTGCAGTGCTGTTGTGCAACCAAGCTTTTCTTGATAGCAGCAAACATAAGCAAATGTAGTGTCTTTATCACTGCCATATCAATGAAAATGAATGCTGTCATCTCCTTATCTCTTTTTGGTGCTATTAACTATTTTCACAGAGACAGGCAATGATTTTGCTTCAACCTCCCAGTTTTTGCTGGAAGAATACCACCACCTCTGAAGAGCTTGAGTTTTTGTTCCCTGTTCATTGGCATTTCTTCTATTCATACAGATTTCAGACATACTCTTCTCTCTCCAATCTGTTTTTACGTGGCAGCCAGTTATCCCTATGAATGCTAAGCTGGATGAGACAGGCACTGAAAAGTACTTGAGTCTTAGTTCTATTCTGTCCAATGTTAGGTAAAATCATTCACTTTAGGTGGCCATTATTGCAGTCATGA
This sequence comes from Hypocryptadius cinnamomeus, assembly GCA_013400635.1. Classification (NCBI taxonomy): domain Eukaryota; kingdom Metazoa; phylum Chordata; class Aves; order Passeriformes; family Zosteropidae; genus Hypocryptadius; species Hypocryptadius cinnamomeus. The sequence goes on from VYZP01019887.1 coordinate 17,956, forward strand.
AGAAATCACTAACAAAGGACTTGGTGTTCTAATGTCCAGGTAGCTTTCCAGGAAACTACTCAGCTCTTCAGGAAACTGTTGTGACCTAAATTACTGTATCAACCAAGGTCTCAGCCTCATCCTCTCTTCAAAGTAATTTGAGCATTAATATCTTTCAAGTGGGAGCTGTGATTCTTGAGTGGGGCTGTGCCCTGGGTTTGCTCTTCTGTCCCCACTGCGGGGAGCACTCAGAGCCTCACTCACCACATCCCAGCGTGCTCTTGTGAGGAAACCAGAAGCTGGGGCTGCTTTACCTTGCAGGCCAGACCATAGAATGCAGTTCTACCTGAGCTTTCTCCAAAACTGAACGTGCTGCTGGAGTGGGGATGAGACTGGTGAGAGTGGGAGCTGGGGAAGGGGCAGCGTCTGGGCTCGAGAGGCATCGCCCTCAAGAGCAGATGTGCAATGTGGAAGGTTTGTGATTGTATTTTTATTAAGCAGGTGCCCAGTGTTGGGGCTTTTCTGCACCAGTTTATAGTCTTCAACGCTGTACCTGATATGCTCAATGTCTAGTTTTGATATAGGTACAGATAAAATTCTTCCAATTTTTGATGAATAGGATGGCTCCTATGTAGAATCTGAAATATCTTCATTAAAATAACCCTTGTTTTTTAATTTTTCTCTTGATACACCACAAGTTTTCCAACTGCTCCATAAACCAGGAGAAAAATTGAAAGAACCTGAGGGTAGCAGGACATATTTCATATACAAATATTATACAACAGTAGCTTTCTTCCAAATTGGGGTTTGTATCTAGCAAAAGAAGAGTTGCTTAGTCACACATTGTGAACCAGAGATCTGGAATGTGGCTGCAAAATTTCAGCATTTAACAGGATTGCTTTACTTTCTCTAAATCTGTTTTTGGAAATTGAAAGAGGGGTTTCTATTATTTTATGTCAAATTTTTCACAGGCTAGCTTTCATTTCATTCCTTCAAAAGGAAATAAGCAACCTCTGCTGCCACTGCAAAAGCCATAGTCCCAGAGATCTTCCCACAATAGGGAGCAGAATTTGTCTTTTATGCTTCCCTCTGAAATCCATTATTATTCAGAATTCCATGACTGAAGATGAGAACACTTTGCACTTTTCTGTTTCATTCTGACTTTGTATAGCAAGTCTGTGGAAGCCTTTTCTTTGTTAATCTTTTCTGTGAGTTTAACTTGGTACGGTTAACATCTTCCTCCAAATGGGAAACTGAGGCACAGGTTTGGAGTGTTGGGTACCTTTGAGTACCCTAGTCTTGAGTGTCTTGAAGCTGGATTCGTGCTCAGGTAAGGCAAGTGGCAGAAGTGCAAATAAAACATCTGTTATTCTGTGTGCAACTTTTCTTTGGGGAAACCAATCAATTTTGCAGTGTTGGTTTTCCTCTAAACATCTTGGGGTTTTTGTATGGGGGTGCTCTTCCCTGTAGCTGTTAACAGACTTTGCTATTGCTCCTTTAGAAGCATGACTCACTCATTTTTCTGTTCTGATAGTTCACCCTTAGTGTCAATAATTGTTGTAATTACTGAAGCCCTTTTTTATAACTGGAAGCAGGGATAGAAAAGCCTGTCCTCTTATTTACTGAAAGAGCAAATACCCTTCCTTCCCTTACATGCAACTTCCTCTCTGGGGGGAACTGGCCAGGCAATTGTGATTTCCATGCACACAAAGCAGAGAGCTGCCTTGCCTGGCACATTAGTCATAGGCATTGTGCTTCATCCATCCTGGGAAGCCCCAGCCAGGAAGGAGGAAAAGGTTAAAATCAGAATTCCACCACTACTTTCTGGACTGTGGCTGCTTCCACAGGCAGCGCTCCTGGATCTACTGGGTCTGAAGGCAATTCTCCTGCTCCTTTAGCCAACATAAAATCTGTTTCATTGCTCTTCTTCCTTCAAAGAGCCACAGTGAAGGAAACACTCCAGGCTGGCTTGAATACACCTGGGCAGGTGGGAGTGACATGGAAGCTCCAGCAGAACCATTGCAGGTAAGTGGCTGTGTTGGCTGTTCTCTGAAGTGTTGTCTGATTAACAGGAGCTGGTGCAGGCCACTTTGTGCATTGACAGTTATGGGCTGATCTTTGTGCTCTAGTAGATTTTTCTGAGTTATTTTAGCTGTGTAAGAGTGGAAGAAAATGTTAGAAATATATTTGTGGATGGCATTCTTAGAAGGAAGCCCCTTCCTAATGGGGTGTTTTGCCCTCCAAAAGTTGCACAAAGGGTGTAAAGGGGTTCATTTGAGTGACCCCACAACTTCTGTGAGCAGTATTTGGGCTAGTTGGTGCCAAGTGTATGTGTAGTTGTTAGATTTGTGAGTTGTCCTATTCACTTTATTACTGTTCTTAAACATGCTCTTCAATATATGCCTAAGGCCCAGATGCTGAAAGCAATTCAGCATGGGAATAACTCCATTAGCTGCCAGGTATTGCTTCAGATACTCTAAATTAAACGTGTCAGGGAGCTACAAGAAGAGAGATTAAGTGTTTTCTGGCTTGGAAGTGAAGAGCTCCAGAGTTCAGCAGGACTGGCCACAGGGCAAATATGTGGTTGGGATTTTTGCCTTTGAAAAGACACAGTAAAACTGTCCTTTGATCTTCATTGGTATTCAGCATTAAATTCTGTATCTACAGAAAATTTATTCCAGACCTCAGAAGTGCTCACACCATTATTCTTGTTTTTCATATAGTGGTTGAGAATTTAGGGAGGGAAACAAAAATCGCTGAGCATGTATCTGACCAAAGTATGTTCTATTTTTATGAGGCTATCCCTTTTTTTCCAGTACAGCGCTCTCTCTCTCTCTCTTGCTAATAGATCACATGTTTGTTTTCATGACAATCCATGGAAACTTCTTGGAAATTATGATCTAGAACACTGCCATTATAAAAATGAGGGTCTAGCTGCTGCTGTCTTGCATGGGTGAAACTCCACACTTAAAAAATGGAACAGTTGCAGACTGATCTTCTAAATTTCTCCAAATGGCCTATTTGTTTTCTCTATTGCTTGTTTTGAGCCCATTGTGCTAAAGTTTTTCACCTTGGGCCTGCAAGCACTTACCAGGGGCAATCCTACTAATTATTCTAGTTCTTCTAAATGAGGGGAATTACTTACACCCTCTCCAAGTCATGCTCAACTTTTGTGGCTTGTACTACTTGTTTGTATTGCCATCTGCAAGATAATTAAAATCCTCTTTTATGCTCTGTGTCTCAGATGGTACAAATAGATACAACTTTGGTTTTTCAGTGGCTATTTGCATAATACTTCAATTAAAACACAGTCTGAGTGGGTTTAAAGCAGATGTACGCTCCAGAATCAGCTGCCAGCAGGTGTGAAGGTATTTAGATACAAATTTGGTGTAAGAAAATGTTTGCTTCAGTTTCTTTATGTGCATCTGTCAGGGTGGATGGGAGCCTTACATGAGTATCTTGAAGAGAACAGGCCAGAAGCATTAATTTTTGAACATTGCTTTTCTCCAGTCAAGGCACACATTACTGAGCAAAAAGAAACCTTTATCATCCAATTCTCTGGAGCAACAGATCCTCACACTGGAAAGACAGAGACGAGAGGTAATCCTAAATATACTCTTAAACACATGGAGACTGATAGCACCATGCCTATGAATCTGGAAGAGCAGAGGTTTATTTAGTACAAAGGGCAAATTTTATTAATGACCACTATTGCTAAAGGCCAAGGAACAGCAAGCAGGGTTTGCACTCAGTAGTATCGCAGTCAGTAGGAGTCTTCCATTCATCTGTTTGAAGTCAAAGACCTTCTAATTGGAAATATGGTCATGGAACTTGCAGCAAACTAGCAGGAAAGTCCTTGGCCATTTAGGAGTTGTAGCTTGGGATTTGTGCAGTGCTGCGAATGATCCACCTGTAGCTTGTTGTGTATTTGCGTGTTTCCTGAGTGCTGCTTCCTGAATGTTCATGTGCTTTAACCGAAATGCCAAAGCAGATGGGCTGCAAGGCCTGCCAAACCTTAAACTTGCTTCTTCTGAAATAAATGAACTGGCCAGATGATGAGGAGGTTGGGAACACTCACTGACAGAGGATTAGAATGCCAGTCTGTTTTTGATTTACTGAAAATGTTGAAATAAGTGTTATTTACTGTGTCTTCCTGGTAATTACAGCTTTTGGAGGTGAACAAGCAATGGGATCATCAATTTAGAAGTATGAAGCAGCTTTATGAAAAGCAGGTAACAGTGCTGACAACTTGTGTTGCAATGTGTGCTGCCTGCTGCCAGTTAAGTCTGTATTTAAATACCAGCCAGCCATAGCCATGGTAAATATCTTACTTTGTCTTGAGCTCATAAATTGAAAAAGCTTCATCATATAAAAGCAAAGCCAATGTGTATCAGTCTTCAGTAGGACAAACTAACCAGAGAAGCAGTTTAGGTGTCCCTAAAATAGTAGGGACCAGTGTGGACATGACAGCAGAGATCTTCATGCCCTCCACACTGTAGTAAAAAATGCACATAACTGAGAGCACAATCAACTGAAAATCAGCCTGCTGTGCCCAGCCCCTGATCCACACCATCACATATATGCTGGTTCTTGTCCCATCTCCTGTGAAGCTTGGGAACTCCCTGGTAAATTCTCCATGAGAGTTGCTCTCTCTAAGCAGACTCTCAAAATGAATTGTAAAGAAATATTTTGATTTCTGGGGTTTTTTTTTCCATCCAAGATCCAATTGACATAGCTTTTATTCCTTGCTTATGGCTGTGTGGTATCATTGCTGTAGACATTATCATCAGCTGCCTAGTGAAGTTCAGTGCTTACAATTTTGTCTGGTACTCCAGAACCCAAGTTGGTTCATTGACTGACACTTCTCATTCTGCTCTTTCCTGCTATGAACAGGAAGTTTATAGAATGAATTCATGTGCTTATCAGGAAAATTTTCTGTCTATTTTCCAGAAAGCTTTGCTGAGATCTGAATCATTCCTTTCCTTTTTCCCCCAAAGAGAAGAGGAATCCAAATGGCTTTTCCTCATTTAATCTGGAGCTGTTTTATGCCTCTGGCTCAACTCCCTGAGGGTGCTGTGCCTTTCAGAATCCCCAGTGAGCCCAGCATGGTGTGTCACTTGCTTTTCAGCTGACAGAGATGAAGGCAAAGCTGGACGTGTCGGAGAGGAGAGTGAGCGAGCTGGAGCAGGAGAGGCACCAGCAGCATCCAGAGGAGGGGAGGTGGCAAGTGCTGGGCAGAGAGAGGCAGCTGCAGGAAAAGGTAGGAGGCTGCCCTGTGGCACCCCTTTTGTGCCCTGTGGTGAGCTCTCTCTTGCCTTTGATCTTTCTCCCCTTGTGTGGGTTGTGCACAACCCAGAGGTGTGGCTGTGGCTCCTCAATATCCTACCCACGGCTGCTGAGCTGCTTCATCACAGAAATGTGTATAGAGAAAGAGTAATTTCCATATGACTGGCAGACAGCACAACATTAGTGTGTGTGTGGGGGAGTAAAGAGCAAGTTGATTTCTACACTGCACAGATTTCCTTCCCTCCTCACCGTTCAGTTCAGGGTGAATTTCTTTGTGAAGGAAAATGCTGCAGTTATTTCAAATGGAAGAGGAGCGGCAGTGCAGATGTTACACAAAGTGCTTGGCAAGAAATACTCAAGGAGCGAATGCAGCTCCACCAGGTTTTGGTATTGACAATACAGGCTCTCATACACGTGCAGCTATCTCAGCTCCCTGCAAATATTAGTGACACTGTCAGTGCAGTTATGAGGGCTGGAAGTGTCTGGGCTGATCAGCTGCTCCCGAGTGGTGTTCACCTCACCCTCAGAGTGGTTGGGCTGCCCTTTCAGGACTCCTTGGGCACTGGCTGTTGTGGGCTTTTGCATCTCAATTTAGATCCCTGAGCTGGATTCTCACCTTAGTAAAACCACCAGCCTGAATGATGGGCACCTACAGAAAACTTTGTGCTCCATTTTAGAAAGCCCACAGAGTGGTGCTTCCTGTTCTTATTCTGCTTCATGGTAACATGCACTTGATGACCCCTAGTGAGAGTTTCTGGATGATGCTGATGGCTGAATTTGGGCTTCTCTATTCAGGTGGTAACCTGAAACAAGTGGCAAATGCATCACTTCCAGGCTCAGAGGAGATGCAAGTTAGCTGCTGCAGGAAAAGAAATGCAACCCCCTTAGCTTACATCTGCATAAGCAGAACATCCACCTTACTTTCTTATCAATTAGTCCCAGCTAAGCACATACTTGATTCCAAATCCATACAGCAATTTACATGTTTTCAGACAAACTATGTTAGGTACTTGCTGAATCACTGCCTGTATTTGCTCTGAGTGTTGATTCAGTGTGAGACAGTCCGTATTTTTGTTCATGTTGCTGACTTTTCATGTCAGATACCTGGGAAAATAACTACCATTTTATAAAAAATAAGAATCAGTAGTACACTCTCTGATTTTTTTACTGCATACATGAATAATGAACTAAATGACAGTATAGTCCAGAACTTTTTTGTGAGGACAGGTTAATCAGCATGGAACTTTGGTCTTAAAGCTGCAATTTCTTTAAAGTTACACACTCAGCCAGTAAGTGCTTGTCAGCTTGAGCTAGCTGCTGGATGAGTTCCTATACTTATTGCAGAGATACCCTGCTAATCTTGCCTAGTTTTTGGAGACAATGCAATGTCCCAGATAACTTAGAACACAGCACAGTCAAGCTTCCTCATGTGTAAGCAAGTTACTCAGGGGTGGTTTTCACTGGCTCAATTAGCACACGGTGATGAACTTCTGATGAGCCCAAACTGCAACTGGCTGCACAGAGATGAGCCTTTTACACAGAAAAAATTCCCATTCCTGTGGTGTGCTGTGCCTGTGATTGTTGGATCTCACTTTTTTATTCACATAAAGCAGCTGCAGAAAATATTTGAAATACTTTTTTGGTTTTTTTCTGTTTTGTCTTCAATGTTGTATGGCATTGGGAGTGGCTGGGCCTCCACCAGCATTTAGCCCTGGTCTTATTCTCTGAGTACATAAGAGAAATGCAGGTCTGGGGTAACTGTGGATTTGATTTTGATCTGCTTGGCCTGCCAGCATTCCCATGCCTTCGTGCAACTGCAGAGAGCAGGGATTTAGTCTGGTGTGTTGTCTCTGTCTCATCATATGGTGAGTGGTCAAAACAATTTCTACAGACTTTATCATATCTGGGTGTACTGATGATCTGCCTTCCTGCTGCCTCCCTTCCCAACTGTGTTTGGGACAACAAAAATGTGGCACATCTGTCTGACAGAAGATTATTCTGAAAAATGTTTTTGAAGAATGCTTCCATCTGCATTTCTGCAGCATCTCTCTGTATTTTTGCATCCCAGAAAGATACAGAGGTCCTTAGTGAAGCTCTCCATGAAATGAAAGAAGAGAACAGGCTCCTGAAGCAGAAGAATGCCTCAATGACCAGGAGGAAGGAATACTATGAGAGCGAAATAAGTCGTCTCAACAAGGTAGGAACAGGAGTGAGTTATTGATTCCTCTAATTCTGGGATCTCTGTTGTCACTGACCTACCAGACACCAGCTTTTCAATTCTGGGTGAACAACCTGGTGGCAAACACATGTCACCATTTGGGAGCTGGGGAAATGAGCAAGAACTCACTTCAGCTCAGACCTGTGCATGCAGGTCTAATTCCTTGGCAGGTAGCAGGGTTGCATTGCAAGGGGAAAAATTCAGAGAGTATTTGGCTTCTCCTATGAAACCTCTCTACATGTCCTATCTAAGCCCTTTCTACACCCTCCCTCCTCAGAGCAAAGAGGAAATGGCACAAAGATGCTTCTGTATGCACCTGGTGAAAGACTGTGGTTGAAAAGAAAGGTCACACAGCTTGAAAAATCATTTAACATGTATTCTGTATTTGAGAATGATGGCTTCTCTTCAGAAGACATGGTCCTGTCCTATTGTTTATATCCATACACACGCATATTCATACCTATAATATTATGTGTATATATGTCTCACTGAGGAAATTGTCATTAAATTTCTACATGGATTTTTTTTTTAACTGAGGGAAAGTAATAAATATAATTTTGTTTAATCAAAAGATCACATAAAGCAGTGGGTGTTTTCTAACAATTTTGTATTTAATGGTGAACCACAAACGCTTCCTGAGGAAATGCACTGCAGTAACCATTGCTGTGTAACTTGAATAAGTGCTTTAATAAGCTAAAGGGCCATGATGTGCCAAAGTCAAGCCTAAAACATAATGCTGCCATAAGAAAAAGTCTGACAGAACCCATGATCTCTAGCTCTTTTTGAAATGCATTGACAGGACTTGCTCAAAGCTCCAGTCTAACTTTAATTCAATGCCTTGTTTGTTAAACAATTACTTAAATGTTTTTTTTTTGCTGTCTTATGTTGTGGCTGTAATAAGACAGATGGGGTATATTGACTGTTCTTTTAAATGAAGCATCAATTTCATATACACTTTCCCAACAGTAATTTGCTGATTTTCTGTGCATTTGCATTCTTCAAATCTCATGTCATGAAAACACAGGAGAGACAGGAAGGGACCCTCTGTGCCCTTTTAATTTTAGTCCCCTGCTATTTCAGGTTCAGCTACTTGAAATTATTACAAATTCTCTGAAATCAAAGAACTTTTCCTTCTTTTTGTGTGAACGAATAAAGCAGGGTCTCACAGTATTGTGTCCAAATGCAGTTTAAAATTAACTTTCCCCTTAGGATAGACTTTTTGAAGATTAAATTTTCCAGATTTTTCCTTTTTTTTCCCTCCTTAATTCTGAGTTCTAGAATTTGCTCAAAAAAGTATTGAAGGGGGATCAAAGGGCCAGAAGAAGGGTTAATCAGTAATCAGGGTGTCTGTATTTTCACCCTCCCAGTTTTAGGTTCAACCTTCTTAATGTATTCACATAGAACACAAGCTTTGCCACTATTATAACCAATTTCACTTCTGCACAATTCTTAGGGACAGCACCTCATCAGATAAAAAGTTTTCCTTTTCTATGCTTCCATGGAAAGTGCTTGGTTTTCATTGAGCCTTGGATAATTAATACCAATCCTTGAATTATTTTGGATACTGGTTCTCCTGCTTGGCCACTTCTTCCCCATTTGTCTCTTCCCCCTCCAAATATCTTCCATCCTTCCCACTTGAAGTGTGGGCAGCAAGGGAGAGCTGAGGATCATCAGCATGAATTCAGCTTCTAAAAGGGTAAACCTCTATAAGGGATGAAGTTAGGGATTTGTATCTTAGGTGGAAGAATGAAAAGTACTGAATGGTATCTGTGCTAGAGTAAAGAAAATAATATATAGTTATAATGTGTGGTTATAGAGACAGAGATGTAGGAGTGATTTAGTTATTCCAGTCCAAGGGAGAGCTGTGTAGTACTGTAAAAAAAAAGTCTGTGAAGAACTGTGGTAGAATTTCAGTGTAAAACAGGTGAGAGTGGTACCAGTGTTGTGTGTATTCGTAACTCCCTCTAGTGACAAGCTATGGAGACTACACAACTTCCTCTCAAACAGGAGGGTTTGCTTTGTTCCACGTGAAGGAGTCTCTACTTTTTGTGCAAAAAAACGTTTCAGTCAGACTTTACTGTAGTAAAGTGGGTTTATATTCAGTGTATATAATTGAAGCAACTACAAGTGAAGGGGAAACCTGTTTCTAATAATTTTAAAGGATATTTTTTTTCTTTTTCACGTAGTGAATCTCTGTTTAGTAATTTTGCTCTTTGATGTTGCAGGCCCTTCTGGACACGTGGGAAAAGCAGCACTCACCTGTTGTTGGGACTCCGCCAGGGAAGGGTGACAGGAACAGCACTGAGGAGATGAGAACCCAACTTGAAGTTCTTAAACAGCAGGTAAGAACACCTCAAGTGAGCCTGGATGGATTTCACACAGCATAATTTTTCCTTCTGTCCCAGGGATTGTGCTTGGTAGACTTGCTGTGTGGAGCTTCTGAAAGGAAGAGCCAGTTTAGCCACAGCCCTTTGGAATGATGTTTCCCCAGATTCTGTCATCACAGCACCGTCCACAAAGTGAAACTGAGTCCTGGCAAAGGACTGGAGCAAGGACTTGTGGAGGGCTCAAAGCAGCAGAATGGCTCTCCTGACTCCTGGAGGTGTCCTGCCAGCTCTCTGTTTGGGGCTCAATGTCATCCAGAGGGAATGCTAAATTTCATTAATTACTGGTTGTGTTTTCTGATCCTTTTATCTCAGAAGTTGCAAATGTAGATAATTATCCAAAGATCCTAGTCTTGGAAAATTAGAGCATTGGCACTGCAGTTTTTCTAAGTGTGAGGCAGACAATTTGCATCCATAACCTGCATCCCAAGGACTATAGATTTGTATCTATTTATTTTTTAATCTTTGTCCTGAGCAACTCAAATGCTTTGTGCACTGTTTTTCTTTCCATATGAAAGAATCTGTTTAAAAACAATAGAGTTTTCAGATCATTTTAACACTTCAGGTCTGCTGTCCTGGGTAGTGTCAGGGTTAACATTATTGACACAAATGGATGTGATCAGAATGGGAATTTTATTCAATGGGAATAAAATACTTGTTTCTGTCACGTTTGACAGCAGAGCCAGATTTTGCTCTCTAACGTAATGCTTGCCACATGCTGGAGAACAAAATCCTGCACTTGATTGTACAGTAATGAGTTATTTCATTTTACACAATAAAATAGAGTAAACCAGTTTTTTTTCCAAAATTCTCATGGGGTATCCATTTTATGAATGTGTTTTTCTAGTTGTATAAATCAGTACAGTGAGTCCAGACTTCCTTCTACACGAAATGGAGCAGAAGGCTCTAACTGGATGGAGGAGGGACTCTTGGGACAAAGAGTGACGTGACAGAGTCCCACAGGAGCTTGGCTGTCATCAGCCCATCCCTGGTCACAGCAGTGGAGATGAAGGCATTCATTCCTTGGGAGGTGTCCCCTCTTTCTCAGGGCAACAGGATAAATAACAAAACTGTGCCAAAGAGGTTCCCTTGCAGCTCCAGCAGATTGTACAGCTGGGGAATGGGAGGGAGGTGGGACAGTACAGAAGGAATTGGGAGAGAAGAAACAAGGAAATACTGAGGAGAGAAATGTGTAGACGGACAAGGGATGCAGGGATTTATGCAGGTGACAGTTGGTCTCTGCTTTGGAGGGTCAGGAAAAGAATTTATAGAGCCCTGTGCTGACCTTTTTCTTCCCCTGAGGTATTGATGTTTTCCTAGTCCTTCTGTGAAGTCATAGCACTGCTTCCAGCACAAAGAAAACTGGATCTGTCCAATGGGCAGGGCATGAGCCACAGCAAACATGTTTTTTGGCAAGAGACTGTCAGCAGACTTTAGTGAGCAACCAAGAGGACATGAAAGGGCTTCTGAAAGTTCTGGTGATTGTTCCCACCCAAATATGGCTTTACTGTTATCTGTCAGTAGAAGTGCCACCAGCCTCCAACTTCTCACCAGGTGGATGCCTGCCCATTAGCTGAAGAATTAAGGCAGACATCTTAACACCAAATAATTTATGGATTTGTGTTTTGTTTCCAAATCTGTGTGCTCACTGCCTGTGCCTGGGGTGGTCAGATATTTTTTAATGGGATGAAGCCCTGTGATTCCTGACCACATAAATAAGAACTAAGCCACTGCATCCTTCAGCATTTGCAAGGCAGCTTATTTTCTAGGAACAGGGTCAAACATCTGTATTTCCACTGGGAATTGTGTACATTCCATTCCATTTGGAATTGTGTACATTACGCTCCCCTCTGACTCTACACTGAGCTGAGGAGGCTCTTCTCTAGCTCCTTGCACCTGAGATATACAGGAGGGAGTTAAAAGGGCCCATAACTGAAGAGAAAACTGGAAAAATGTTGGTAAAATGTTTGTCCTCCTACTGCTAATCCCTTAAAAAGATGGATACTAGTATTTTCTATCTCGTTTGTAATATTTGAAAGTGATGTTTGCCCGTCAGCTTTTTGATGTGCAAGGTTGTACAAAAACTGGCACTGGGGACTGTTTCAATTTTCCATTTTGGTTTCAATTGATGAGTGCCACTGGAGAATGGCCATTGCTTGTCACTTTGTATCAGTCACAAAAAAAGACCAGGCAAACTTTTGCTTGGAGGATTGTACAGAGCAGAGATCCCCTTGGAATTCACCCTTCTGCTTGGGCAGTGTTTAGAAAGCAGCCAAACCACAAAGTGGCTCTGTTGAAGTTCACACACCATTCATGATAATTGCAGGTCCAAATATACGAGGAAGACTTCAGGAAGGAGAGATCTGACCGAGAGAGGCTTAATGAGGAGAAAGAAGCATTGCAGAAAATTAATGAGAGATTGCAATCTCAACTGAGTAAACTCAGCTCTCAGGTATGAGTCAAAAGAAAGCTCCCATTGCCAGCACATGTGTATTTTATATTTTTTTCTCACTTTCCACAAAACTCAAGGCTTTCTGGCTTCCATTAATTGACATTGGATTTTATATGAGGTCACCACCTGGGATGAAATCATTCTGAAGTAATGCAGTAAGAAGATGAGAAACGATTAGAGAAGACTTCCAAAATAAGTAGATGAAGGGAGTATTTATTGCAAAAACTTTTCAAACATATCTGAAAATGGAGAAGGGGGAGGGTGGACACAACCATAAACAAATCCAGAGGACTTTGATTGTTTCACTGGCACTTGATATAAGAGCTGTAAGATCAAACCAACTTTTGAAATAAAGAGCTTCTGTAGTTAATCCTGACCTCTGCAATTGAATTACAGAGTGATGTTAATATCACTGAGGAAAAAAATGCTCTCCATACAAATTAGCTGAGCAGCCTCTGCAATAATTTTTGCTTGCAACATCCTTTTTATCTCTTCAAAGCAGTGTCAGTAGGAAGCCATAGTAAAATCATGGCATGCAAAACTCTGAGCTTTCTCAATCCCCATTTAAGAATGACGAAATTCCGAGGTTTCCTGTCTTGACGAAATTGTGCAATGTTTTAAAAGAACGGCTGATTACCAAAATGCTCTGTGGTGATTTATTGTCCTCCCCAGCACTGGTGTGACACAGAAACTTCAGGATTGTCTTATTCTCAACCAAGCCGTGCAGCAGAGGTGGTAGGGTCTTGCTGAAGTGTCAGAGGCTGGGTGCTGCCCAGTGCCCCTTGCTCTGGCTTGTTGCAGTGATGTTGTGCTTGACTGTCCCTGCAGTGCACCACCAGTTCACACTGGAGATCTTCCTGTTTGTCTCTTCCTGCCTCGGGATTTGATTAAACAGAGCTTGTGAAGGATTTAAAGATGAGAACAAGCATATAAAATATTTATTAGTTTGTTTTCTTAAGTCAAATTATTTAGTTGTGACTCACAGAGTCACAGAATATTAATCATCTTTTACCCCTCCTTACTCTGTCCTTGGGCAAATTGCTGTTGACTCTGCTGGAATGCAGAGGGCCTAAGAAAAGGCAGACCCAAATCTGAGGCAAACAACTTTGGTCCTATACCGAAATTATTTACTTATCTTATCGTGCAAGTAACTGTCCATGTAGTTCTGCTTCAAACTATTGAAAGCGACTGTGTGTAATGAAAATACAGGATTGTTTTTGAATATAAAAGACACAGTAATGTGCTTGTCGTATCTTGGAACCAATATTTTCTTCACATTAAAGGTGTCAAGACTGTGGTGTAGCACAAGTCAGCTGTCTTAAATAATTTTTTTAATGAGAAGTAGTATGAAGGGTCTAAACAAGCAGCTTTGCAACCCGCTTGTACCTGAATGACCTGTTGGTTGTATTCCACTGCTAATGCATTTCTTCTTGTTCCTATTTTCTTGACAGACAAAAGACCTCCCAGTACAGCCTGAGAGGCCCAGTTACCCAGCTCCACTCTTCCTCTCCCCATGTGTCCCTTATGGGGGTTGTGGGATGGTTCTTCACTGTCCGGATCCTCGGGCACACCCAGTGCCTCGCAGGGCACAGAAGCAGCAGCAGCAGTGCTCGGTAAGGTCCCCACCATCCCCTGTGTGACAAGGACACTGATTCCCTCACAGCATGGTGACCACAGGTGCCTTCACCCTGCCATACTCAGCAGCAACTGAATCTATGCTTTCCTAGTGTGTGGTTCAGTCCTGATCAAGATTGAACTCACCATGGCAAATACTCTTTTTCTGTAACAGCACTAAGAAGAAAAACAGGGTTCCTTTACATTTGTTTGTTAATTTAAAAAATAAGGTTGTTTGATTGGAGTCTTGCTGATTTCTTAGATTAATTTATTCCCATGACACACATTCAGAGCTTTCTCTAGCTGTATAATTACCCCACTTCAGAGGTAGGGATCTGCTCTGAGCCTTCAACATAAGATAATAAAAACCAAATCAGCAGAAGTGGAAGTTCTGTCTGAGTGTGACTAACACAATGGGAAATGTGCCTTTTTTCCTGGAACACAGCAGGGTCGTCTTCCTCAGCATGAAGAAGAATAGCTTTGCACTGGAGCAGGTTCTGTGAGTGGGAGTTATTTATTCCAAGGAAAAGACTGCTTCAAAGAACATTTTTTAAGTACTCTGGGTTATCTAAGTGGGCTGGCTTGTTCCAATCTACTGAGAATGCATTTAAACATGGTGAATGTCATTTTAAATATGCAATATCTGATTCTGGCTATAAAGATGTCACATATGGAAAGATGCTCATTATTTGAGAAATTATAGCTGAATTTTTGCAAAATGCATGTAAGGCTTTTGGGCTGTAGAAATCCAATGGAAAAGCTGTAGTCAGACAAGTAATTTCTGTGCTTCAGGAGTGTGCTTATCTGCCTATTTATCAAAGTTGGAAGTATTGCAGAATGTTTTTCCCTGCAATTTGGACGCTGGCCCAGATTATTTTGGCTCTTCTCCCTGAACTTTCATCATCTGGGTTTCTAATTCTGTGAGGGATCACTGGGTTTACAACTTTGTCATTCCTGCCGGAGCACCGGTGTCAGTCTGACTGGTTGCTTTGTAACTCCCAGTTTCATTCTGACCCTCTTTTTTCAATTCTTTGCCTGTGTGAGTTGCTGCTCTGAGCTTTGGGTACCTCCCTGAGCAATTTGTTAGCAATGAAGAAAGGTGTTAGAATTTAATGGGTGTCCTGATATGTAATCCTGCATGTTTAGGCTGTGCTTTTGCTTTTTCATTCTTTTTCTGTTCTTGCACTTTTTCTTTCCTTTTTACACTCTAGTAGAAACATTTTGGTTAGTCTGATGTGAAATACACATCTTGTTCTTGAAACTCATTCAAGTTTGCGGGGTGTAGATACGTAAAAAGAGAAGAATTGATCAGAGAACATAAAATTCACCAGAAACTCAAAAAAGCGATGCAAATGAGTGTAATTTGAGCCATTGGTGAAAAACTGCCTGTGCTTAAAGCTTTCTATCAAAGTCTACTTTGTTTGCCCACAAGCACAGAATTAGTTAATAATTCCTGTGACTGGTACAATTTAAGTTAAAATACAATAGGTCCTTTTTTTCCTGACAGTGTATGAGAGTGATTACTGCTGTATAAGCATGAATGACAGCAAAACATAGAAGTTAAACCTGTTCTCTCTATCTACAGCTTCATCCTACCATCTTAATTCAGGCAAAACTTCTGTAGGAGTCTATGAAATTTGTTCCCTGCAAATTGAAATCTGCAAGATTCCCCTTGGGGCTACTCAAGGATTTTGTCAGAGTAATTTCTGCAAAACAAGAATAATTTTTCCAGTGTAACTAATTTGAAGCATCAATTACCTAGACTTTGACAAGCTTGCGTGAACTACTTGTTCCAGACAGACAGCCTAACACAGCTTCAGCTGTAATGGCTGGTCCCAAAGTTGTTTTCTCTAGTGGTAATTTGCTACTCATTTACCACAGTGGGTGGTATAAACTATAATGCACTATTTCTTCCAAGATTTCCCTGGACAAAACTGTGTCTGCATGGACATAACATTCCCAGTACTTCCTCTTACAAGAAAGATGGGAATTTTCCCTATCCCACAGTGTTTTCAGGAAGTTATTTGGTAATAGCTAATGCTGTAGTAACAGCAGTGCTAACCTGTGAGCAAAGGGAGGAGGGGAGACAACTTTATTCCATGGTTCATTCCTGTCACACTGGAGCATTTTACAGCTGCTACAGATGCATTCAAGCTGGAGCAGCTTCACCTGTCAGGTGGGCCAGGTTTCTCTGGGGTTCTTTGGTAGAGGGAGATGCCTGCTGGTATCTTCTGCTGCACTTTATTCCTTAGCCCTTTTAAAGTCTGGTTTGGTTCTCTTTAATGTTTCAGTGTGATTTGTGGGATCTAGAAGGGTTTACACCGATTTTTCTAATGCCATAGGAAAGGGAGCAAGCTGGAAGACTGGGATCGGTGGAAACAAAACTAAATATAAGATTTCGTTTTAAACTGCTTTTGTATGGCTAATGAGAGGCTTCACAATTATGCACAATTATGTTTTTATCATGTCACTCCTCCTTTGTTTGAAGTGCCTGTGAAGTCCATATTGCTGCAATAATGTTTTATTGTTCTGTGCAGCCAGACTATCAGCGGTATGTTCCTGACCAGCTTCCGCCAGATGTGCAGCACAAGGCAAATGGTAAGACAACAGCTGTAAAGAGCATGTATTAAATGTACTTTTTTTTCAAATGGAGGCCTTTGAGGGATGTTGAGTAAACTTTCCTGTCTATCTGTTGAGTGCTTATGTGACAGCTTTGCCTTGGAGAGTCAAGGTTGGTGTGTGTGCGCCACAGGTGAGGTTTCTGGTGTAATACCCTCTATGTTACAGCTTTGTTGCAATTCATAAAATGTCTCTATTACACATTATAGGATCACACATTTGCCTCATTGAACACCTAGCAATAGTCCTAAAGAAAAGATACCCTCAGAATTCTCCTTAGAGCTTCTGTTGCTCCAGCGAAGACCGAATTTAATGATGTGCCAAAACAGAGGGCCAGCATGGGCAGGTTTAGGAGACCTTGGTAACAAAGTGCAGGCTTCAGGATGCTGTTTCACCTTAAAGACAAAATGCCTATTGCTGTTCCTGTTCTGTTCTGGTAATTCAGGTGGTCTGAAAATAGAGCCATGCAAGTGAACAGAACTAAATACTTGCCAAAGGGTCAGTATAAACTATTTTTTAGAAATAGGGAGGAGTAATTAATATTTGTGTCTGGATTTTAAATCATTCCTGGGTGTTTTTAAGTACTTGTTTCAGACCACTCAAAAGATGGACACGACAAGGGATCTATTCTGGGTGGGAATCTGCCATCCCATGGTGCCAGTGGGTACCACATGGGGTGTCAGGGACTGCTGAGTCCAGAAGCATCTGGAAGAAGATGGGTGCAGAGGAACTGTTCCATTATTTTCTGTCATCCATGTTTGCCCAGAAGAGAGGGTAGAGTGGGAATGTAGCTCACCAAAGTGGCTGATGGGCATCCCATAATTACACAGCAGCTCTTTGGAGAGTTCTGATGTGGTCACAGGGAAAGCAGTGCTGTGCCTGCACAACAGAACAGGAGATTAATTTTTGCCATTCCTCCCACTCAAACTCCAAGTGATTTACTGCACCAAAGGATACAGGGAGGATGTTTATAACAGGGAATGAAACCAGTTCTGCCACCAACTGCAGCTGTGATCCAGGGCAGTGCACTTGGGGGATCTGAAGAAAGAGAGTTCTTCTTCCACCCTGCTTGACTACGTGACTTGACTTCTCACTCCCTGAGAAAAACTTCTTGAAAATCCGTGCTCTGTCTTTCTATTACTGTTCCTTGCCCAGAACATCCAAACACCTCATTCTCAACAGGGCAGGGATTAGGATACTTGGAGACTTCTCCCTTCCCTTCTTGCTCCAGTCCCTTTAAAGAGGATTTCTTAATTGTCTCATGCAGTGTAGGATGTCTGCTTTAATACCTTCTGGGGTCTTATTCTCTTTATCCTGGCTGCTAAAACAGATGATTTTGATCATTTGTCCATAGATCACACAGAGGTCAAACTTCCATTCTCAAAATATTGAGTCACTAGCCTGGCTTTATGTATTATATATAGTTGTCTATATAAAATCTGCCTGGAAGTATTTTGGGAAAGGTTTCCAAGATAGAAGCTCCAAGAATATGTGATGAGCAAGAGTTCTTGATGTGCCCATTTCTTTGCTCCGTCTTGTACAAGTGCTAATTACAGTGGTGGGTCTAAATGAGCCAGTATGTGCAGCAGCATTCCTGATTCTCAGTTCTCATCCTTCATTTTCTCAGTAGATTATAAATGGACCGATAAATCTTCTCTCTGCTGAGCTAGGTCTTCATTATGGGAAACAAATCAGCAGTGAAGCAACTTTTAAGCATGAAACAGTTTCCTTTAGGAATGCTGTTTCAGTAGATTGATGTTTCTAGGGAAAACCTTAAAATTTCCCTTAACAAATTTTCCTTTGACGCTGGGCATGTTTTCTTAAGTAATAATTATGAAACACAGGTCACAGGTTCTAGCTTCAGAGCTGAACACAAGTGAAATGAGTTGGGAAACTGATATTTTTTATAATATTCCATTTTAAAACCCTGGTTTAGAGGGATCTGAAGTCTGTGAGAGTTTCAATGTGATTGGGGCTTTAAAGGTGTATGTCACTAAGCAGAACTTACTAATTTTTTTCTGTAGTTTTGTATAGAGGCACCTTCATTGTGTTTTCCTCCCTCTCTTGTGAGGAAGGAAGGTGTTTGCACTCAGGTACTTGGCATTTGACTTGGGTTCTGCAGGGGAACTTCTGTAACCAGCTGTAATCTCATGTTTTCTGCTTCTACTGTGACCATATCTGTACTTTTCTTCTGACTGGCACCACTTTTCTTAGCTGCTCCCATGGTAAGAGGAGGCTGTCTCAAAGGGCTGCTGCGCTTGTTAAGCCCAGTTTGCCTTTCTATTTTTTTGAAGAAACATTTTTTGCCATCATCTATAGATATAGGATTATCTCTGAAGATTTTTTTAAATTAAAAAAAAAAAAACCAACCCTTTGCTACAGAAATTTGATGAACACTATTTGATGCTATTTTCTAAAGTTTGCTCTCCAGACTATTATTTTTCCCAGAGATGTGTTTTGGTAGTTGGCAGAGGATCACTTATGCAATGTTGTGTCCAGCACTGAGCTCTTGTGGTTGTGTGATGGTTTGGATCTGGCACTTTTGGATTTGAGTCCTTTCTAATAAACTGGGAATAAATTAATCAGAAAACAGGAAAGGATGAGGGGAATAGGGTGCGTAAAATGAGAGGAAATAAAAACCCCAACCCTCAAAAAGCTGCTTAGAACCTCACATAACTCATAGCAGAGTTCAGCTTGTCTTCCAAAAAGCAAAGGTGTTTCCTTTAAGTTCCCAATATATTTCCAAGAATAACTCTTCTTTCCCACCTCTGAACTGATCCCTCCCCAGGTACCTTGCTGTGCAGGAAGTCTTAGTCCTAAAATACGCTGAAATTCTCCCAGCCTTGTCTGTTGGACCAGCAGTGCTGCCTTAGGAGGGACTTTAGCTCCTAAGTCGCTCTGTGCTCTGTTACACTCCTGATGTCAGATTCTGAACTTTTTGTTCTTGGTTATGTTGTTCTGTTTGGTTTTTGTTGTTGATTTGAGGGTTGGTTTGTTTTTTTTTTTTAATTTTTAAGGAGCAAGGCAGAAAGATTTCCAGCAAATGTACTTAATGTCACTTTATTTGGCAAGCACTGTTGACTTCCTTCCTTATCCAACTGTGCAAAATTGAAAAGACAGTTGTAAAAAAGAGCTTGATCTTGGAGATTTTCCCTGGACCCAGATATTTAATGCAAAATTCTCTGGAAAAAAGGTTTATTGCTCAAAAGCCTACTCGGGGCAAGAACCCTTTTGCACGCTGCAACTGCTGGCATGGCTTGCCTTTTTCACTTGCACAATTAATCCTACAGCGTTTCTTTCCTTGGCAGAAAGATTCCCAGTAGATGCATTTAAGGACCCCAGTTACCCCTTCAGAACATCAGATACAGCCAATGGCTTTCTCCAGCCTGAGCTGGATGTTTTTGTCTTGGATCCAGTGATGCCAGGCACGGGGAGAAGCCCAAATGGAGCCTTTTGCTTCCCTCTCCAGGGGTAGCTCTGGAGGCTTGTGGCAGCAGCTGGTCACCTCTTCATCTTGGCAGGCTCAGGGAAAGCAGAGCTCAACCTGCACAGCCCTAAGGGTGCCCAGATGAGCACATGGATGTGCCTGCTTACTTCCATTAGAATCTCATCTCCTCTTCCTTTCCACACTCTGCTGCTTCCCAGATTTTTGCCCTCGAGGCACCTAATTTGCTGCTAATGTTGTTATAATTACAGCTAATTGGAAGAAGAGGAGGGAGAAGTGTGGGGTTTGCCACTGAAAATAATGACATCTGTAGGGAGAGGAGGGAAATATGACAAACTGAAAAAAATGGATTTGTGGAGGTCTTCAGTAAAAACCAGACAGAAAAGAAGTCAATTAATTGACATCTTAATTTTCCTGGAAAAAAATCCTAGATCCCTAACATTTTTGGTATTAGCATGTCCTCAGTGCATACATTACATGAGAAATTATCAGTGCTTCCAAGTAGTCAAGACAGATTTAATTTGGAGCTTGCCATCCCCTTTGGGAATGAAAATGTGATTATTTTCAGCATTTTTACTCATTCAGTTTGATTTCTGTTACTGCAAAAAGGCCATTAGCACACTTCTGATTTCTGACTCTTACAGCATGTGAAGTTAAAGTGCTTTTAAAAGTCAGCTTGAGCTGAAGATCACAGAACGTGCTGTAGTTCTTCAGAGTACCAGGCAGAAAATTATCTTGGGAAGAGGAGCAGGATATGTGATTTAAACAGCTGCAGGATTTGATAATTTTATTTCTATGAGCCAACAGATCAGGATTCATCATTCCTAATGTTTTCTCTTTAAGTGAAATACTGACTGCACTTGTGCTTGTGCTACTAGAGATGTGTTAGGCCATTTTTCCAAAACCTTTGAAGCTTCAGGAAGCGTGTGTTGCACCAGCAATAGCATATTTCCTTTCTTCAATTTTATTTTCCTGGCTTGAGTGGCTTACTATCAAACACATTTTTGGACCACAGACACCTGCTTAGCCATGGGTACTACCACCTAATTATTCTCTCTGTCAGATTTAGCTGCTCTCTTGGGTGCACCCAATGCCAAGGTACACCTCTGAGCACTGCTGAATGTCAGCTGATCTTTTTAGAAGTCTGGAAAGATTTTACAGGGGGGCTTTAAGCCATTAGACCCTACTGTTTGCTCTGTGTCAACCATCAGGATTAGAGGAAGCTTGAGACAGACTCCTGGGGCACTCTCTGATATCCCCACTCTCTTTTGCTTCTTCACTCCTACTGCCACTTGTATTGGTTTGATTACAGCCTTGTAATGAAGTACAGTGTTGGCTTTGGGGGCTGTGTGTGTGTGAAGTGCTACAAAATGGAGGAAAATTACTCCTAAGTGGGTTGTATTTCTCAAAGTCACAGTAATTCCCATGGATTTTGCTTTTGCAGATTCCTCCCTGGAGAAGGGAGCCCATCGCTGACAGCCTCCGGCCTGCAGGAGTGTAAACCAAAGGCTGCAAGGGACTCTTGCAACTTCATTATGCTGTTTTCTTCTGGGGTTTTTTTGCTCCCAGCTCCTTATCTCTTCAGTGCATGTGATTTATGTCTGGTAAAATCCCTGTGAGGACAATAGAAAAGCAGCTCATACAGGCTGGTGATCCTCAGGATTCAGTTAAACTCTGCTGGGAAGCGTTACTGCCCTTTGTTCTGAAGATGCTGTTTGTGCTGCCTTGTGAGAATCTCTTTAAAAGCCTGATGAGAAGAGATGCAGTTCTTGCTGAGGATTCAGACTGTCACATCTGGTTTGAATTCAAGAGCTTACAAGCCCAATAGTGGTGTGATTTTTTTGTGGTGGTTGTTGTTTGGGAATGATGAGGGTTTTTATTTGATTCCAGAGAATGGTTTGTTAATTGATCACCTTGAATTCTGTCCTCTCCTTCTTGGTAAAAGGAAAATCTGCTTCACTGTTTAAACTCCTTTGTGTAATTGTGATCAGGGTACCACCTATGCCAGGCCAGGTAAAGGGTGCCCACTTTCCCTTTTGAGTCCAGGTCAGACTTCCTTTGGTTTTGGCTCTCAAATTACATGTAAAACATAATCACATGGGTTTTTTTCTGTGTGTACTTCTTTGTATTGCAAGAATTTTAGTAGGAATATTGAATGGGTTTAACTTTAGCGAATATGGCTTTATATTTCCAAATTATTCTTGTAATGTATCTGAACATAGTAATGTAACCTCTAACCAAGAATAAAACCTGGCTTTTTAAGTAAAATTGTATTTAGAGAATAATTTTTTTCAGAAAATTTTGGTGGATGAGTGTCCAACAAGCATTACTTGATAATCTATGTGCAAGATTGTCTCTTCCCTTCAGGTTTTTAAGAAGGCTGCTGTTGAGAAACAGGTATCCAAACCTGCTGGGACCCCACCTGAAAGAAGAAACAGATTTTTGCAGGACATGAGATGTCCTGCCTGCTTTCCTGATAGCTCAGGAGTATTTCATGTGGATTTAAGTTCGGACACAAACAATTTTTTGAGCTGTGCAAAGACAGAGCCCTCAGCTACACGATGGCCTGCATGTGTAATTTCTTCTTATAGATCAGGTATTTCCATTCTTTCAATATTCAAAGGCCTGTGCATAGAAATAATAACCTTACAGCATTAAACATGTCCAGCATTAGATTCTGGGCTCAATGGGGAACAGTCCATGGGAAAGGATTCTTCTGCTTTTGCATTGTAGAGCAATGCTGCTTCTGCCAACTTGGATGAAAGAGCTGACATTCCTGACTTATAGGATGGACTCAGGAAGAGCAGGAGCAAAGCACTGAGTGAGGCAGCCCCCAGAGAGAAGTTGTTTTTGGTGAACTATTGAAAATTAGAGTTTGACTGCAACCTTAGCTCCACAATGGACTCCCGAGTCTGTGCTAGAGAGAGGGCAGTTTTTATCTCTGCATGGATTTGGGACTGGCTTGCAGACACTGCAGCAGCAGATAATGTAACCAGCTCACAATATAACCGCGCTCCTCCTGATTAGCGATTTGGCTAATAAGGGTGAGATCATGGAAAATGCTAATGCACTGCCTTCGGAAAATCCAATTAGAATGTAACCTCCTTCAATGGGAACTCCCAGCAGGTGACCAGCGCTGCGGGCAGAGCACCCCGCGCTCAAAGCCGCCGGGAATGCCCGGAACAGACGCGCTCTGTGTGCTCGGTGTGGGGGCAGCCACCCCGCTCCATTCACTGCCGCTCTTTTCCCCAGCCATCCGCGGAGGTTTGCGCCGGCCATTTGTGGCGCTTAACTCATTATCTGACAGCATTAGCTGGCCCGAAAGGACGATTGAACGCGAGCTATTCACGGGGAGAAAATGGTGTTTGCAGGGCTATCTTTATAGTCACGGGCTTTTAATGTTTGTCAGGCTTGGGCACAAGACTGTAAACTTCGGCTCAAGCAAATCCTAATATTCCTGGTGTTGTATGATAGGGAGTTTGTATCTTTTAAAACGTACATAAAATGCCTGGAAGTTGCTTTTCTGCTTACTTTTCTTGGAATGATGTATGTTCCCCCAATGCAGGTGCTGTCATCTGTCTGAATTAGCATTGCCAGGCTCAAACACCCCCAAAGGAAATGCTTTCTGCAGTGACCCAGACAACTCTGAGGGGGTGAGTTATTTTAGTTAAAATCAACCATCGTGTTCTTAACAGGGATTTTTTCTCTTCCTCGAGCTGTGCCAAAACTGGATATCAACACTCCCAGTTCTCCCTTAAAAACTTGGGGTCTTTGGGGAATTTTTGTCCCGTTTTTTTTTTTTCCTATGGAGAAAAGTGTTTTGTTTTTATACATAGTCTCATGAATTATATATAGCAAGAACACACCATCCATGAAGATATTTTCTTCTCAGATGAAATGAACTGTATAAACAGCAGAACCAGAAATGCATGGTGAACACTCTGGGTGAAATAATGCTCTTTTACCCTTTGGCTCTGGGTCCTCACACCCAAAGTCTTGCACTTCATTATCTTCACATCATCCAGCCTCCTACCAGTCATCACTTGGTCATTACAGCAGTTTGTGGGTAATCAGGATCATGGGGTGCCCAACATTTCTGGTCTTCATCCCCTCTCTCTCTTTCAGTAGTCTAGAATAGAATGAGAAAAAGCAGGTGCTGAATGACCATGCCATTTGGTCAAGCAATCTCAGCTTCCCACTATCATGGATGGGGAATGTTCCCTGGAAATTGTACCTTGCCCATAGCACCCTGTGCTAAGCTGAGAGGGTAATTCTAATCAGATTCAAGTTCTCTCTCTTTAAAATGGTTTCTGTATTTTAACTGTTGTGAGAATGACAGAAGAATTTCTCTGATTTGTGCAGATGCAAGTTTAAAGGTCTGCAAGACACCACGGGGTGGAAAGCATTTTTCTGATTAATAAAACACTTTCCCCCCAGGAGCCAGGATGCTGGTTAATGCTGTGTTTTCACTTAGAGCAGCAACAGCCCTGCTTCCACCTGCCCTATAAAAGGGCAGCACCCAGGTGCTTCCTGTCCAAGGGCTGCTTTTGTGAGAACCCAAGGCCCACGCTGGCCATGGGCTGGCAGCGGTGAGAGCAGGGCTGGGGCAGCCAGGGACGGGACCTGGTGGGTTCCTCACGGGTCTGTTGATCACTGCAGGAGTAAAGACCTCTCAACAGTGAGACTGTAGATTGCAGTTTTGGTCTAATGGGAGATGTCAGCCCAAGGAAGGGTCTGAGGCTCTTCCCAGGGCCAAGGGAAAGGATTACAGAGAAGGGAAATCTCGTGGAGCAAAGCAGGATGCTGTGCTGCTAGCTGAAATGAATAGGGCAGGAGATCTTTCTCCTTTTTAATGCCTTTATTAAAAAAAAATCAGCTCAGGCTGGGGAGGACCAACAGGTCACACAAATGCCACTGGTGCTGCTCCCCAGGAGATGGCACGGAGAAGGAATGATGCAGCTGTGTCTGTTGGTATGCAGGCAGAGCTGGGGATTCTCTCCTCATGGGAGCAGTAGTAGATTCCTGTTTTTTTCCAGTTTTATCCTGGAGGTTCTCCTTCCAGGAGACATCCTTTCATAGGGCGAGAGGTGAAAAGGACTTCAGCAGATACTGGACTCAGTTCCTGATATTTAGACATCACTCAGATCCCTTAATTCCATGTTGGCTTGTCGTTTTAGAGGTTTTTGGCTGGATTTGGGTAGATTCCTGTCCATTTGCATCCTGGGTGCATTCCAATCTGCATACCAGGTTCGATGTCACCTCCCCTGTCTCAGGAGCGGTGGGCAGTGGAGGGGGATACCCAATGTAGAGGGATTTTTAACCATTAACAACAGGTAATTAAAAGAAAACCTATTAACAATAGGTGGTTACAACATGAAATTATTAACAACCAACAGTTAAAACTCTAATTTAGCAGCAATTGGTTTAACTTGTTAACTCTGCAAAAAAATGGACAGATTTTCCACTCATAACACTAGTGTCTGTAGAACATGACCTGACTGAGAGAGAATTGACAGCTCTGGCAAATGGCAAAGCTCCTTTGTTGACCTTTTTGTCATCTGGGTGGTTCCTTTCATTTAGTTGCTTGGTTTAGCTGGGAGAAGAGGAGATGTTTTAATTTTCTTGGAGGAAGTTTTCCTGTTGTGCCTTCCTGTGTTCAGGCATCCCGTGTGTCAGCTGTTGGTCATGTTAATCCCACGTTAATCCATTTAAGACAACGACATTACCCTGCAGGGCTGGCACATGCAGAGACTCTTTGCAAGCCATTCACCAAACCAGCTCTAGCTTTGATTAAATATAGCAGTCACTTAAAACTCTCACTTAAAGGTAGGCAAAACCCACCAGCCAGATTATTTCCCTATGCGTAAAAGTTAGGGAAAACTGCACTTTTCTGAAGGTTGAAATGAGAGCTGCTCTTTTTGCAATTCCTATTCTTTTTCCCTCTTTCTCCTCAGTGCCAGATTTGCAGCCTGTCCTTTATAGTCATGCCCCAGCATGGAATCTGTAGAAATCATGTCAGGAGAAACAATCCTAATTATGGGATGGAGGAGATTAGCAATGATAGCAGAAAAACACAGTCATTGACACCAGGGTATTTCAAAGAAAATTCCTTCTGTGTAAGTGACCTGTTCAGACATTAAAGCAGCTTTGGGGGGGCAGTCAATCTCCCCATATTTCCAGCTTTCTTTTAGGAAAGAAAAGCTTAACAGGAGAAAAGCTGATCTCTCTTGAACTGGAATAACAGTACTCTCTTATGTTGGCAGTAGCAAGAGAAGGATTAGTTTATTCCCTGTTAAAATTCCCTTGTGGTCAAGAATTAAGTGAGGGTGGGGATGCCAAAGAGGGGACTTGGAGCCTCCAGTGATGTACTTGCTCCAGAAGGGAAGGGAACTTGCTAAAATCAGGTTTGAGGCATGAATATTGCATTACAATTAACTAAAAGCAGCCTTGACTCTGGCTTAGTAATGCCAGCAAAATTGGTTGCTCACAGGGTTCCTAATCCTTAATAGAGATAATTAAAATTCAAAGATTGTATATGATGTTGTTATCTCACTGCCTATGGCTTCTGAAGAGACATCTGACTTCCCTGAGGATTTGGGTGTGGTTGGGTCAGAGCACTGGAGCTGCTTTCTGTTCCTGGGTGATAAATTAATAATACAGGACTTGGAAACACAGCTTAGAAAGAGGTGCAAAACCAGAAAACCTCCCCACCAAATCAAACCCACTGCATTACAAGATATCTGCTGGGCAACTGAAAAAAAAAAAAATTAAATCCTCAGGAAAAAAAAAAGGCAATTAATCTCAATGTGCTGTTAATTTAATAGTATTCCCATGTGGAGTCTTAGTGCTACTGTCACAAGCTGGCCATAACTTCCTGCTGTTCCACAGATGCTTGTGACAGGTTCTGCTTTTCATGCTCATTTCTTTGCAGCCCTTCACTTTGGAGTCACAGCAAACCATCTATTTCTAATTTGTTTTCTTATGTTTTGAGTCAAACAAGGTTTGCAGAAAGTAAAATTCCCATTGGAAAGGAACTTAGAAACGTGCTGCTGTACTGCCAGGAACTTTGTTCCAAATAATTGAATTCTTATTAATAGGCATTTTCACTTTGATGAATGCAAACAGTCAAGCTATGGCATGCTGTGTGGCTTTCTGTATCTGAAAGCACAGATAAGAGATGTGGGAAATGCAAACAAAAAACCTGAGTACTACGAGGGAGGGGGAGGATATTAATAAGGAAGGAATATCCCTTATGGGTTCCTTGTTTGGTTTGTTCGTATTCATTCAGCCTATTCTGCCCAAATTTGTTTAGCTTCTGTATGTAAACACCACTACTGTTTATGAGCAGTGTTTCATTATGGTTTGGAACAGCTTCAGCTTATGACAAGTGTCAGCCTTCCTTCTTCTGAGAAGAAAATGATGCAGGCATTGCACCTCGATTTGTGTGTGCTGGGAGGGTGTGGCACTGGCGGGGTGTTTCATGACTCCTGAGCAGATGCCATTCATCTCAGTCAGCTGCTCTCAAAAATGCTACATTTCAGTTGCAGGCATCTAAATCCCCATTAAATTCTTCAGGCTACTTGAAGCTTTGACATATTAGCCCCTGAAATTGTGCAGACATTCTGCCTCTGAAGTCCCCAGAGGGAGGGCTCTGCAGAGCCCAGACTGAGTCTGGCTTTGCTGAACTACATGGATTTTCCTTGCTCTGTAGGAAAAACCTGTGTGGAAAGACTCTTCCAGGTGGTCTAGGGCCTGTATGTGCAGGTGATGATGTTTGTGCACAGCCTGTGCCCCTGTGTGCTCTTGCATATTTCTATTTCTATTATATACATAGAAAGCAAGTGTTCATTTCTGGAGGTTTGAGTGTAAGAGCTAAATATATCCCTACACGTGCTCTTCCCTCCAGGAGAGGAAGCTCCTAGAGACGTAGCAAGGTTGCGAAACTTCTTACCTGGCCACATAACAAGAGTCAGTGTCCCCAGGGTAGAGTGTTGTAGTGAGAGAAAATGAGGTCTCTCTTCAGCCTGGAGTTCAGACTTCACCAGGGTCTGATTTTTGAAGTCTTGCCAGGCTGAGCAGCTTTGCCTGTGGTAGTTGTTGGATGTGTTGCACTCATCCTGCCACCCTGCTTGCTTTCCCAGTGCAGGCTTTATGTTTATCCTCTGCTGAGGGAGAAGTTGTGTTTCCATCAGGGTTTATTTACTCTTTTATAAGACTACTCCCAGTTTACTGCTAGAATTTAATTTGGCTCCAAAGCAGTCTCTCCTGCTCACAAAACTGTGCTGTTGCTTTGCTCCTGGTTTTCCTTTGGTGATGAGGGGCCTCTGGAGATAAACCATGGTCTCCTCCCTGCCTGCAGGCTGTGGAAAGGCTTAGTGGTGCATCTCTGGAGTGGGAATGGGCATGGACACCTTTCCTCTCCTCAGCCTCCTCCACCCAGCAGTGTGTGGGGTTTCACCAGGATGGGGAAGGTCAATGCCTCCCCAGCAGAGCTATGCTCACAGCTGAGAGTAAGGATTTGTCCAAAATGACGTGATTTTAGGCCAGCCTGAATAACCATTCCTGGCAATCTAAACACTTGTCTTTTGTGGAAAGTACAGTATAAAAACTGCCTTCCCCAAAGGCTCCCCAGGCCATTTCCTCACCTCACAGAGCTTGTTTCCTTCTGCAGGGCACAAACTCTTCATTACAGGGAACAGAAAACTTTCAGGAGCTCTGGGGAAGGGACTCAGGCAGGGCAGGTCTGTGGTTTTTGCCTGATTTCCTACAGAGCAGTGTTTATGGAGCTGTGCTGGCCACGTGTCTGCCAGGCCTTCCCAGTGACTTTGCATCATCTCTGAAATGTCAAATTTGATACAAAGCCAGCAGGTTCCAAGGGTGTTGGCTTCCTGGAGGTGAGCAGGTGAAGGCAGTGGAAGACAGTGGAACCTTTTAGCTCAAGGGAATCTCAGCATGTTCTCTGGGCTTGGTGGACATCAGAGAATGCAAACAGGACCTCAGCCAGGTGGGACCTGTCCCCAAGAGTCCCAGCTTCAGTGAGCCAGGGCCACCTGTTTGATCTCCATCACTGCCTCTGCAGGGTGCAGGCTGGGGAGGTTTTTCTGAGGGGGAGAGGCAGGCCATAACACCTAAATGTGGGATGTGTGTTACACACTGACAGTGTCAGTGACACCACGTGCACGTTTGTGCGTGTATAAGTAAAAATCTAGGTGTGTTCAGAAGATGGAATCCAACTTGGGCATTTTCATCAGTGGGAACTTTGTCTGAATAAGGGTGTCAAAATAGAGTCACTGCTGTACAGACTCATCTCTGCCTTGGAGACCTTTAAGTTCTTCAAACAGCTGCATGTGTGACTTTGCACTGGGCAGGATCTTCTTTGGCTCTCAAGGGAGCAAGCACCTAAATTGTGGGACATTTGTAATCCAGATCCAGGCCAATCCAAAGGAAACCTGCAAAGCTGTCAATAAAGCAGGAGAACATTATGAATTAGTGCATGATAAATGAGCTGATGGGCTGGCAGCTGATCCCATCAATACATTGAAATGTCATTGCTGGTGCCAGGCTGAAGTGCTTTGATGCTGATCTTCCTTTGATTTGACAACAGGATTTTTGTGGACATGGCCATCATCATCATCTTGATGGCTAAACAGAGGAACCACTCTACCTTCTCTGGAAAAGCAGGATGTATTAAGGAAGCACCTGGTGCTAAAGCCATCTCTCTCTTTAGTGCTCCATCTTTCTTCTTTAAGAGAAGTCAACTGCCATTTGAAAACAAATGTACTGCATCTAACCCTGCTTCCAAGCCTTGTGATGGTGATGGGGAAAATTAGTGGCTTGTAAAATGTGTGTTTCTTATTTGGCTTTTGCCTGGTTTTAAAATGCTATTTCCTTTCCTTTTCTCCTTGCTGAGCCAGCCCTGGCAAATTTTAGAAAGGAACCCTGGAAGACCCGTTTTCTCAGCAACACTGGGGATATTGCCAGGTAGGAGATGGCCTTATTTTCTGGGACTTGTCCTTGGGGTAAATGTAACAGATTGTTGGGGTGTTTACAGACAATAAATGCCAGCTCTGTGTGGAGAAGTGGGAGAAGAAACTGGGGCTGGAAAATATTTCATTGGCTTGTATGAAAAACCTTAAGGCTTGTGCTGAGAAAAATAATTATCTTTAAGCAAACAATTCCACTTGGAATAGTAACACCCCAAAACCATTTCCAGCCTCAGTACAGGGGTGCTTTTTCCATGCTCTCTTATTCAGTTGATTCCCTGTGTTCCTCCAGCTGGAGTTGTGAAAATGACAGGAAAGATTAATTAAATGTATCCCATCAATTCCTCCTTGGCCCTTTGGTAGTCTGCTCTTCTGTACAGATTTCTTGATGTCTTGAGGCAAGCTGTCCCATGGGCTTTCTTGGGGACCACACACAGACACTCAGCTTCTTCTGGCATTTTTTTCTGCTAATTGCCCACCTTCTAACAAGCAGCTTCTCCAGAGTGGCAAACAACTTCCTTTGAATAGCTCGGATGAGCTCGGCTACCGGGGAATGGCAAATCAACAGAAGCGTCTCTGTTGTGCCTTTTGCTCCTCACAACATGTGAGTGCTGTGCAAAAACAGACACACCAGTGGGGCTGGTTGCCTCCACATGCACATTTAAGGTTGTATCCATATGAATCCTGCTCCCCTCCCCAGTTTGGGGAGGCTCAGACCAGGACTGAGCACTTCCGAAGGCAAACCGGTTACGTGCGTTCCCACACGCCGTGTTCTTGAGGCAGAGACAAATCCCTGCAGTTACATAAGATGTTGGGCTTGAAGCTTTGCATAATTGTGTTCTCTATCATTTCAATCTCGTGTGTTTTTAAATTTTGCTTTCCTGGCCAATGCAATTTATTACAATAAACTTGTAATCGGCTGCATTGGGCTTTATCATCTCCTCACTTGAGACGGGAAGCAATTATAGATCTCTGGAAGAGATGTCCTACTTAGACACAGCAAAATGTCTTTCACAGGACACCATGTTTTATAAGAGAGGATTTAAAACTGTGATAACATCCTGGAGTGCAGACTTGGGAACTTTGTCCTTCCTGAGCTGTGCTGTCTCCCATCAATGAAGCTCTGCACAGCAGCTGGGCTGGTGCTGAGGGTTGGGGCTGCTGTCCCTGCTTGCCATATGTCACACCTGGCTCACTTTGCCATCTAAACCAGTCACCCAGTGCCATCTGAGATGCCACTGGGTAGCCAAAACATCTGCAGACGTGTTTTTGGCAATGGGAGGTTTTGCCCTTCAGTACAGGCAGCTGTGGCCAAACAGGACCCCCAGAGATGTCTCAGAGGTGTTGGACGCTTTCTTCATGAGACTGAAGCAGCTTTGATTTCCAAAGCAAGGCCAGCTCTGTGGCAAAGGGCTGATGCTGGATGGTCGATCCTCTGAGTTCTCCTTGGAACTGTTTGTACCTCTGGGTTTGACCCCGAGGACCAAAATCAATCTCCTGAAGCAAGTAATGGCTGTAATTCCCATCCTGGGGCACGTGTATTTGGCCCCGGGGAGGGCTGGATGGATGCTCCGACTTTTTGGGAAAGCCCACCAGATGGAGCTCGTGTTTGAGGGATCAAGCTCCAGCGAGCTTGGAAAATAGGACATAGACCTGTTTTTTATTGGATTGTTTCAGTAACAGGGGTGAGTTGAGCAAGCCTGGCTTCCTAAGCTCTTGCTTGTAACAGGAAATGTTCAGTGCTAACGATGTGGAAAAAGGAAATGTTTTTGCAGCTAGAAGTGCTTGGAGCTTTCACTGATGTTTTAATTTTCTTGTCACTGTCTTATTTTGCAGAAGTGTTCTAGCACTCGTTCCCTCAAATATATCTGTCCCTTAGTGTGCTTCTCGTATTTAATTATAATAACAACACCCCTTAGTTAATAAATTCATGTAAAATCAAAGCAATGGAAAACTTCCTTAGTGGTCTAAAAGGAAAAAAACCCAAACATTGGGGAGTGGAAAGGAAAAGTATTCAGCCTTAAACTTAGTTACCTAAAAGACAGCTAATAAAACTTTGGAGTGTGGACAAGAAAGCAGAATGAAGCAAGTCTTAGTCTGCAGAGGTGTAATCCACAAATTCAGAGGTCCAGCTACACGTCATTGCTCTGCTAATTTTGTTGTACACGTCACCTCTCAGCCTTGTGCTTCAAAAGCTTTTAAAAACACATTTTTAGAAGCCCATTTGTTATTTGTGTAATCCAACTGCTCCAGCGATACATCAGGAAGCAGTGTAAACACTCTGGCTGTGAGGACGTGGTGCTTATCTTCAGCACGGGTGGTGCAGGCCCCGGGGCTTCGGCCCCGCTCCGCGCACAGCCCGAGGTGGCCACGAGTCACGTTCTGCATGGAAACCACAGCGAGTGGATGCCACTGATTTCACCTCCTGATGGGACAGACAAGCCCTTGCAGCACACCTCTGTTCCCTGCCACCCTTCCTGGTGGCACTGGGGACATCCTGGGGGTAAGGTGAAGCTGAGTTAGACACGCTGGCTGTCAGATTTATTTTAAACTCCACCAACCAACCAACCAAAAAACGCATTGTTCATACTGAACAGGCTTTAATTTCAGCCAGCACCAAGTAGGGCCTCCTGCCTCATGCCATGGCATTTCTTGCTTTGTGAGACAAAAACCAGTCAGATGAGCTTTTATTTTAAATCATATAGGATGAGCTTGCCTTCAGTAATGCCTTTAGAAGAACCATTCTGTAGCTGGCCATCCCACTCTGTCACTGCCTGGAGCCCTCCTCTGCTGTGTGCATGTGAATGCCAGCACACAAAACATCCCTGCTAATTGCTGAGTGCTGCTGGATGCACTTGGGTAGGAAAAAAGCATCATATGTGCTTTAACAGAGCTGGATGTGTGCTCTGAGTGCTGGCTGTAGTTCTGCAGTAGCCAGATGTGGCACCATGCTTAATTTAACCTCTCTTTGTGTTGTTACAGCCTGTAGTGCAGACCTTGAAAATGGACAAAGTTGGAACCTGGGGCTCCCCAGAGGAGAAAGGTTTGTTCTCTCATTGCTCCCTGTCAGTAATGACAGAGAATTAAATTTTAGTTCTGCTGTGTTTCAGGTTCTCCCAGTAATGGTATCATTGGTCAATGAGTGATAATTTCCCTTTTCTCTTTCTTTCTTTCTCAGTGTTTTCTGTCTATTCAGTAAATTGCATATTCCGATTTCCTGGGAATCCTCGGTGCCACTGGTTAACCAGAAGGGGAGAAGTCTTGGTCTTGAAATGGGAGCTGAGGATGTCAAAGGCTGGTCCTCACTTTGAGGGAGAAAGTAGTAGAGGAGATTGATGCTGTGGATTTCTCAGTGGCCTGGAAGAAATTAGGATATTACAGACATCCCTTGTCTCTCCTGAGTAAAGGTAAATCCTTCTCGATCAGTTGCCACCACATAAACCCAAAATCAGTTCTTCAAACCCATTCCAGTCTTCTAGGTTTTGCTGTCTTTTGCATTTCACTGGCAACCACTTATGGAGTCCTCAAATTGGCCCCAAAAATTGCAATTACTGCTCTTGCACCAAGGATTTATGAGCAGCAGAATATCCTATTTGCCCACACGTGTGCAGAGCTGAAGGTAAGGGCACATGAAGCATTAAATATAAAAAAAAATATTAAAATTTAGCATTTAGTTTCAAGTGTCATTTTTGAACAGCTGATTCTTGTTGCTCCATTGTGTGAGTGTATAAATTGTGGTGGGAAAATAGTGACTTAAACCAACACTTTGCAGTGACATGTCTGAAACAATTCTTCTTTGAAGACAGGAATATAACAAGAACTCGGATCTGTGCTGTGTCTGTGGGAACACCTTCACACAAGAATTAAAGGGTGCGTGTTCTAGATCAAAGTAGCCTATACTTCATAATAGCTCTAATTACCATACCAGTCATCTTTATTAAATTCATTTGTTTTAATTAAAAGAATAGACGTTTGGCATCAGAGTTTACGGGATCTGTTGGGCACTTGAGACTAAATCAATGGTTTGTTAATAATTTTATCTGGAAAGTAGATTAGATTCTTTAAATTATGCAAAGTAGCATCGTTTTTCTTTCTCAGTAGAATGAGTTATGATTAAGAAATAATGCTTGGAGCATGAAAGCTCTGCTTGTCATTATTTTTCACATTCATATTTGGGATTTTAGAGTGAAGTTGTTCATCTTCAAACTGGTTTACAATAATATATCGGATTTGGCAAAATAAAACAAGTGCTGCAGTAGTGTTTAACAGCAGATGTTTTCCAATGGTGATATGAAAAGCCAATGCTGGATTCTTGATTCAATTGGACCATATTTTGGATTTGTATTGTATTTTTGTGCTGTTGGAGCAGTAAGTCTTGCTAATCAGTTCATAAAACAGTAGGATTAAAAAAATGCACTGAAGGTGTAAAACGGTCAACACCAGGAGAGTTTCAAGAGTAGCTTAATAAATAAAACATAATTGGGTAAAATGGGCAAGTAATGAGTTGAAGGCAGCCCAAATGTGTGATTTCTTGGGGTCAGTGGCAATGCATCAGCTTGCCCTGCAGCTGGGTGAAGCCTGGAGGTGTTGTGGTGCTGTATGAACAGGGCTGTGCTGTTGGGGTGCCTCGTTTCATCCTGCTCCCGCAGTGCTCCCAGGGGACGCAGCACAAACGCTGGGTTCAGTCGCGAGCGGCGTGCCAACCACTGCACGTGCTTTTGATTTCCCTCAGGAGAGAGGAAGGAAGTGCCTCTTATTAGGAAAAGAAACCAGGATGGAGCTAGCAGGGAGCCAGCCACGAGTGCTGGGCATGGTGCTGCGTGCCTGGCTGTGCTCATGGAGCAGCGGCACATGGGGGAAGGTGTTGGCTCAGGCTTGTGCTCTGCCCGGCCCCACAGGGACGTCACTTCTGTCACAGGTCACTGCTTCAAGCAGCACCCACCTACTCCCTTAAGGACAGGAAAAAACCCCTCTACCTCAGATGAAACTTGTAGGCAACATCAGTATTCCTACTGGAAATAGGAGCATGATCTCCATGCTCACAGCATTCGGTTTTAGCCCTTCATGGGTGCTGTCGCTGCTCGGGTTCCACCTGGCCGCTCGTGTGTGGCTCCTCTGGGGAAGGCAGTGGCAGCTCCCAAGCCAGAGGCTTCCAAGATGCTTCTGGAGGCCCCTGCTGTCCCGCCCATCCCTCTTCTGGGAGAGTGAGCTCTGTGTGATGCTGCATAACTAAAACCCATCACAGCCTGGGTTATCAGGCAGCATCGATCGGTAAGGCTGGGTTAGCACCATCAGTTTATGATGTTAAAAAATAACAATACCCTCTCCCAAGTAATAAATGCTAATCAATGGGCTACTGATAACAGATCTTCAGATCTGCACCACAATGAGAACCATATAATTGGGCAAAAAATTGTATATACACAAAATTAAGCACACACGCAAGCACTCCCAATGTCATCTGTCTTCCATACCAAATGCACGGCAGCGCCGGCTGCTAAAACTTGCAATGAATTATTTATATGATGAATTATCCTTCTTTCTCCCCTCCTAGAATATCCAATTGCCCGTTTCCATTTTTGTTTGGGAAAGATTTATTATTCAGGATTTTTTCCACTGGATATCTTATTAAACATTTCCTGCTCTTTTTCTCCATCATACGTAACATGCATCTTGTTTCCTGGTAGCACCTATCCATCTGCTCTAACGGGGCCTCCCAGTGTGGGGAGACTGTGAGGAGCGTAGTTCTTACCAAGACAGTTTACAGCCCTCCTTGGGATCCAATTAGTGATGTTCAAAATTTGGCATATTTATTTGCTCACTGGAATCAAAGCCGTCTCAGCCCTCAAGGAAGTGTTGCATGGCTGCAGACAGAGGTTGGGACTGCATGTGGATGAATAATTTGGTTACTCAGTTCCCTGGAAGCGTCTGAGAGGGTGGGAGGAGAAGGTGAGTGCCCAGAGAGAAATAATTTAGAGGTTTGCTGCTCTTCTTCCCCTTTAGTTTCTCAGTTTTGCCCCAAAGACATAAGCAACAGCACTTTACACTTGAGGACTTCTTGCCTTGGGTGATGTACGTGACCGTGCCTATTCCTGTAAATGATTGTGAATAATCTCTGGTTCCAGGGGGAAGTATTTCAATGCCAGTTTTCTGGGAGCTGGGATAGCAGCTGGGACTATCCCAGCTACTATTTAGTGGATTTCAAAGGAATCACCTACACGAGAGAATTTTCTGTGTTTGGCTTTCGTGGCTTGGTTTCCATTTAGGAGGCTGGCCCAGCACCTTCTAAACACTCCCGTAGTTCCCAGCATCTAAATTCCAAATCTGCTTCGTGTATCTGCAGTGGATATTTTTGTACCTTATAAATTTTGGGAGAGCTGAATCGTGTTGTGGAAGTGCTTTGACTGTGCCTCTGGCTGGGAGTCTCGCTCTGTGCTGGGCTTTAAATCACAACAGAGATTTACAGCGGCGATAGAGGTGGAACTGCAGGCATCCAAAACAAGAGTTATCTGTGCAGAGGAGCTGGTGTGCACACACCTCTGCAAATAACATCCCAGGGATGTCACATTGCTTCCCCTGGAATCACAGACAGTGATACCCCCTAAGAACAATAGCACTAAAACTGTCCTTGGCTTCAAAATAATCTGTTTGCCTGCGTGTGAGGCACACAGTCTTCAGAGCTCTTGGGCTGGGTAGCAATATTTTACCTCTAATGACCTCAAACCCGAGCCAGCCATCTTTGCAGGCTCTACAAAACCCTGTTGTGCCATGAATTGCACCCGGAGGTAGCTGCTGCCTTCACCTGAGCGCATCCCTCCCTGCTCACTCCGAAGGCTTGGGGGGAAGCTCATCAGAATGCACCAGGTTTTCCTCACTAATTTCAGCTTTCTCATTTAGTCAGCTTCTCCCATTTTTGGATGATCGAATCTCTGCGTCTTCTGCATGAGAAGAGGAGCACATGTAGTGTGCTGAGATTTTCTTATTGAGGTGTTGCAGTTGGAAGCAAACGGTCCTCTAGAAAGGGAAGAAGTCGGGATGCTGTGTGCAAATATCAGGTATTTTTTGGTTCTCCTTAAACATGCATAAATTTATCCTAAACTTTGTCGTTCTCCCTTCCCTAAACTCCTACCCTTAAAACCTATTTGAAAGTTATTAATAGAGTTGTTAAATATGTAAAAATATGGAAGTGAAAACAGAAGGATAACTGGATAGGGGCTCCCACGGGGCTGTTTTTCTTAATCCTGGGTTTCTTTCGGTGAACTTATATTTCTGAGCAGACCCTTGGGCAGAATGCTGGCTGGCTGGACCCTGCTGTTCTGTGAGTTGACAGAGTGGGAGGTAAGTGGCACTAACTGATGGCAATTAGCAGAGGTCTGGACAGCTGCGTGTCCCTGAAGGCATGAGCTCTTCTGGGGGTTGTGTCTTCACAGAGTGGAGCTGTTTGTCACCCTACAGAATATGACAATTTGCATCCCTCCACTGAGGCTTTGCTGTCAGATTTGCTCAGCTCTCTTGCAAGGAAGAAAAAAAAAAAAAAAGGGTTTATTTAATTTTTGCTCCCCAAATCTGTTGAAATAACAGGGGAGGAATGATTAGCTTCTGGGAATTACCCATCAGCTGCTATCAGTAATAACTTGTTTAATGCTTATGCAGCACTTGACGTTTTTATGACTGATGTGCCAGAATGGAAACAAAAATAGATGGGTTTGTTTTTAAATGGCAAAGGATAGTTTTTGTCTTTTCATTGCAGCTCTCAGGTAATAGTAAGAAAATTGTCCCTCGGTCTCCAAACCTGAAAGCTGCCTCTGACCAAAACGTGACGAGGGAGAAGGTGAGAGGTTGAACATGTAGCTTCGAGACCCGTTTGCTCAGTTGCAGGAGGGTTTAGTAAATCCCATTTCTCACGCATCCTTGACGGTCTCTCCCGCCTCCATTGCTGTCGGGATGTTCCGCAGCGTTCCCGCAGTCCCGACCGATTCAAGCAGCGGCCGGGTGAAAGAGAGGAGCGGGAGCGCCGCGTCCTCCGGGCCCCCGCATTCCCCCGTCCCGGCTTTGCTTTCGGGCAGGATCCAGCCCTCCAAGATGGATGTTGAGTAGGCTCTGGCAGCGCAGCCGAGAGCGGCACAAAGCCGGGCGGCGCGGGGCTGCCCCTGCGCGGCTCTACCGGGGGCGGCGGGCCGGGCCGGGCTCCCCGCGGTGCCGCGGGCTCCCCCCGGGCCCGCCCNNNNCGGGGGGCGCGGTGCCCCGACCCTGCTGCGGGACCCTCGGCCGGAGCGGGGCCGGGGCCGCGGCCACCCCGGCACCGTCCCTGCAGCCGCGGCTGCGGCGCTGAGCCCGCGTCCCGGCACCGCTCCGCCGCGGCTCTTGCGGGATGCTGCCGGGAGAAACCTCGGTGCGCTCTCGGAACCCACCCTCGCCTTCGAGGTTTGTTTTTTCCTCCCCGGTTTTGCCCTTTTGCAGCCCGCGGCGGCCGTGTGCTCCGCAGCCCGTGCGGCTGCCGGGAAGTCCGGCTCGTCCTCCGGCGCTGCCGCGGAGCCGGGTGTGTGCCAGGCAGGCAGCGGCTCCGGCTCCGCCAGCATCGTAGCTGTTTCTCGGGGGAAAAAAGTGGCTACCAAAAAAAAGCAGACAGAAAACTGCGGTGGGATGTAAGTGCTGAGGTTTGCTACGTGCAGCCTTGGTTCTGTTTTTATTCCGACAGCGCAGAGACAATGGCTACAAAGCGCTGTTTAATCACTTGCAGATAGAACTTTTATGTATTTAAACCTTCGCAGTTAAAGGCTAGCGCAGATTTTTGAAAAGCTGTGATTCTCTGAGCGTGTTTGTTCTGGATGAATTTAATACTTGAGCGGTAGCCATGCCCTGGTTCCCCGGACGGGTTAGCATGGTGCAGGGGTGACCGTGATCCTGTCTGTGCCATGCCGCCCGCGGCTGCTCTGGAAATCATCCCGGTCGACACCGACGTGGACTAGGCAGCCCCTGCAAGGCTGGTTTCAGACAGCGGGTCCTGAAGCTTGCAGCTTCCCTTGGATTTCCCCTCGCCACCAAAGGAGCTGGTTAGCATCTAGTTACAGTGTTAATCAGAACAATTAAACAGTATCGCTGTTCTTGTGGCTCGACTGAGCTGCAGGAGGCGAGCTCGGAGGGGAGGCAAGGTCCCTGCCGTAAATTCCCGGACCCGTGTCCCAGCTGGCTGTTTGTGAGCAGCCATAGATAGCAGGAGATGTTCAGTGGCACAAGTGTGGCACTGTCTCCACTGGAGCATTCTGCAGTTAGGCTGCCCTGGCAGCCCATCCAGCACTGAGGCTGGGCTCCCGGCCTCGATGCACCCATTTCACACTTGGTTGATACAGTGGAGTTGTGCCTGTAAAAGTGGAAGGGGCGAGAGCGATGTGAGGGTGAATTCCTCCCTGGGCAGTTGGCAGCGAGTGATTTATGGCATCAGTGACCCTGGCCAGGCACTGCTGGCTTGGCCATAACCTGGTTTCCATAAAAACAGCACTTGGGTATTGCACACCATCAGCACCCTTGGCTGTGCTGTGAGGGAGCAGGGGGAAAAACTTTGTGTTTCTGCTCAGCCTACTTTGAAAATTGCTGAATCTGAACTATTTTAGGAATGGTATTTCGGATTGCTTCTTGTCAGGAATGGCTCATCCTCCCAGCTGCGCTCTCCTGCCTCATAGCGAAACGCGTACCTGCAGGAGAGCTGCCCAGGTCAGCTTTCTAGTGCCACTGCAACTCTCTGAAGTGCTCAGAGCAATGTCCAGAATTTAAAACTTGCTGATATTTGAAGCAGAAGAGGACTTTTTAAAACACTGAGAGATTTTTACCTTCTAGTTTGACCATCAAGAATGTGGTGAGATGTGCAGCAGTGCATCACGTGTGGGTACCATGTGGGTGTATCCAGGCTGTGTTTGACCCTCTTGTGAGCACAGTGATATTTGTTCCTCATGGGCTTTCTGTGCCATCAGATAATGAGCCCTTCTTAATTTTGTGAGAGCTTTATAATATGTCTGCACAATTCCTTGTCACGTTTCCATGATGAGGGTGCATCCCACTCTCATTGTCTCTGTGCGGCCCTGGACAGAAATCCTGTTGATTTCTGTGCTGTGGAGGGTGGGCACTGCAGCGTATCATTGCAGCCCTGCCAGTGAAGTGACAAAATATGCGTGTCCCACTCCTCAGTGGGGACATGCTGGGCTCTGCCAGTGGCTGCCTGGTGCCAGCCACACCTGGCAGGTGGTGGCACACGCGTGTGACGTGCTACTGGCATCATGGGCCAGCAGGCCACCTCATGCCCCAGCTGCCCTGGGGAAGGTCAGGATTTGGTGTTGAGATGGGAGGGAATTTGAGCACTGTGTGGGATGCTGATCCCACCAAGATGACTCTGGGCCCCTTTATTTAGTTGTGAGAAGTTTGTCAGCGAGGCGAGGCAGAGCTGTGTAGGATCGCCCCGCGCGCCTGTGTTGTTGTGGGTGAGCACTTCGGAAACGCGGAGGAAAAGCTCTGAGGTTTCCTCAATGTTTATAAATACAATCTGGTGCAAACTGTCAAGCAAGCTGTTCAAAATCACGTCACGCCTTCGCTGCCTTCCCCGCTCGGCTTAAATGCCTTCGCCGCAGAGCCGGTGTTCATCTGTCGTTCGGAGCTCCCGGCACGCAGCTCCGGCCCATCTGTGGGGCTTTCCCAGCATCCCTGTCCTCCTCCTGCGAGCCAGGCTGGGGATGCAGCACTGTGGGCAGGGTGGGTGCAGTGGCTTGGTGTGCAGCACCACCCTCTTATTGGAGCCTGAGCATCCTTCAGCGCTCTGAGAGCCCAGGCTGCCCCAAAGCAACCCGGCTCACAGACCAGAACTGTGTGCAGGGGCAGAAAGGGCGTCTTCAAGTCCCCACTGTCCTTCTTAGAAGGTGTGCCTACCTTAGATGTCCCCTAAAAATGAAGGGATAAACCCTTTCCTGAAAGCTGCATCCATGCAGTGGCCTTCTGCTCCATGCCATGCCCTCAGCAGGGCTGGATGAAGGCTGTTTGCTGGATGTTTCACTCTGAAGTGTGCCAGGGACTTCTGCCTTAATATATATAAAAAGATGAGTTGTTTATTAAACTCAGACCCTGCTTTTTCTTCTATGATTTATGTCCCGAGAGGTTGGTGATAAACAGTTTATTAAAAAGAAATCCTGATTTATTTCTGCAAATGGTTACATTTCAAGCTGGTACCAAATGGTTTTGTAGGAGACCACCTTTTATGCTTCCCATGGCAGCTGAAAGGATTGCTAGAAAAACAATCCAGAATCTAAGTAGGTTTGGATAAAGGCAAGCCAGGACTGTACGTCAGGGTATGTGGTGCTTTTAAGCAGCGAGGCGGTGGATTTTACCACGGAACATCTGGGCACTGGCTTCAGTTACAGCACAGATTTTAGTGGGATAACAAGTCCTGCTTGGCTTCGCGTTCATTTTGAAGTCACTAAACTTTATACGAATAATAAAACTGTAAGCCCATTACTTCACTGTTTGCAAGGGGCTGTTTCAGTCCCCCTTCGGAGTCTCGCATCTTTCTGGGGCTGGTTTTGTTTTGCTGTGCTAAGTGGGTATTTATCTTCTCAGTGCCTGGCTCGCTTTCGCTGGAGGCAGCTTTGCTAATTTGTAGCGATGGCCACTCCGGGGAGGGCGGGCGGGTTTCCATTCGCCCCCGCCGAACGCGCACGTTTTCTGCATTAGGGGCAGCCTCACCAAAGCTGCGCCTTTCTCCTTCCCGGCGCTCGAAGGGGCTGAGGTTGGTAACCTGGAGGGCGATAGAGCTGCTCGGGGCTACCAGCTCGGCCACTCGTGAGAGTTAAGGTAACGGGGGAGGGTTTGCTTTCTTTTTCTATTTGGTTATGAAATGCAGAGGAGAAGAGTAGACTGGACTGAAGGAGGGAAGGGCCGCCGCTTTTATACAAGAAAACAAGTTTGCAAGCCCTTACAGAAGGGTGCACATACTGCTGGGAATGCCCCAGCATCAGGGAGGACAACCCCAGCTAGTTTATAGGATCAAGGAACACATGTTTGGAATGTAAGTTCCACGTGAGAGCATATAGACAGGCCATGAGAGCAACGTTTACATTGGTCATGGGGCACCTGGTGTGACACTGAGCACTGGTGAGCTCTGCATTTTAGTGTCACTGACTGTATGGGCAGTAAACCAGAAGAAATCAGAATTACATCCAAGGAAGGAGAATATCCCAAGTAACACTAGTGAGAAGGGACTCAAGTACTGCTTGAGCTCTGCTAACTCACGAGTGGAGCAGTCAGTGAGCAAGCATTGCGTTGGGGAAAAGGCAGAGTGCAGAAACTGTTCTGTTTCGCATCATGAGATGTACTTCTGTGGCAAAAATCCTCATTAGATCAAACAGGGATAGTTTCTGCCTGAGAAGACAGCTCAAGTAAGCTCATGGATGGATGGAAGGAGCTTTGAAGGCTGAGGAGATGTTATGTTTGAAAACTTTAACAAGATGTCATTAGGAGAGGAAGTATTTGCCCTTAGATTGGGAAACCGGTCAGGATAATAAATCACAACTCTAGCAAATGTACTTAAAGCTGAAAATACATTCAGACAGGAGAGAAAGAGAGCAAATATTAAAAAGAAGTTTGTTCTCTCAGAATTAATTTTCTCATTTGCTGCATGCAAGGACACCCACTGAACAGGAGAAGGATAAATGTTAACACAGAGCTGTAACAGGAACCAGCTGAAAATCTCATGACTGTGTGGATGGCTTTGATTGCTCTGCAGGGAGCACGTCAGTCATGTGGGACATGTCAGAAACAGGCAGTGTGTCATGTCACCTCATGTGTGAGGTAGCTGATAGTCCAGCTTCACCAAAAACATGATGGGGGGCATTTTACAGGGTGGGTTTTAAATGTCACCGGAGTAATCAGCAACAGGAGCGGCCTGAGAAGCCAGCCCCACTGCACGACTACTTCACTAAACACAAACGTGCCTGAGTTGCCAGAGGGGAGCAGCAGATCCTGCCCAGAGCATCTCGCCGTGGGCTCTGCCCTTGCACCCAGGCAGGTACTTCCAGCATTTCTCACCAATTTCTCGGGGTTGCTCAGGTTTGGCCAGAACTGGGACTGCTCTGGCTTCAGGGTAATTAAACTCAGGGGTTAGAGAGATGTTTGTTGCTTGTGTGACAGCTGAGATAGGAAGCTGTGGGTACTTGCTGCTAGCACCTGGAAAACTGAAATGCAAAAGGCAATAATTTATCTCTCCTACCTCATTCCCTGCTCCACGGGTCCGGATATGAGTGCCCCTCCAGTGTGACCCTCGCACGCTCCCAAGGTGACACAGCACCGAGGCCAACACTTCCCCTGTGATTTACAGGCGAAAAGCATTGTTTGCCTAATTGAGTCTAATTTTTTTTTTTCTCTCCCTGTATTATTTGAGAAAACACAACTTTGTTGAAACTTTATTAGGGGGTGAGAAAAATGATGCTTTTCATCTTTCTCACCTTTAACTCGCTCAGTACCAAGACAGAGCAGTGCCAGACCAGCCGAGGCACGGCAGGATCGCGGGCTCCTCACACACATTTGCAGGGATGGTTGGACAGGGAAGATGTTTGTACAAAGCAGCCAGAATATCCTGAAGAAGCGAGTGCTCCCTCTCTTTCTCTCTCTCTCTCTATTTAGGTGCAGCAGATTTACTGCTAATTTGTTTTTAGTCAAACAGTCTAAATGTGCCTCAGCATTCCGAAATCCAGAAACCTCTTGGAAATTTAGCAGTTTACAGATTGGGATTGTGATGGTGTGGGAAAGCCAAGTGTCTTGGAGCTGCCAGCTGGTCTCTGGACGTGAAGGAAAACATCAGTGTGCAGCATTAACAGTTTTTAGTCCCTGTTCCTTCCCTTCCTTTGGCTACTAAATCTGTGTTTGATTCCCTGGGGGTTTTCTCTCCTGGGTAAGAATTACTTACTTGAGTATGATTTGTGTGACTAATAGGATCTTATCCTTATTTGGGGAAGACCCTAGGGGCTCTTTCAAACTGATTTTTCAGTAATGAGAAATAATGAATAAAAGTCTAATAGTCCTAGGGGGTATTAAAGTTACAATTTTGCAGGGAAGATTTAATATCAGTCGATTAAAACTTTTATAATCCTGTTATAATACAATAGTCAGGAAAAAAAAATAAGAGGGAAAAATAAGTAGGTTTTAAGACCCTCTCACATCATGTGAACAAGTCTAAATTTAATGTTTGAATTAAGCAGGTATTTTAAGGCAAGAGTCTCAGACATCTCTTGCAAGTGTGTGATAGCAGGGTGGCAGGCTCAGGGAAAAAAATGTGCTATGTTAATTTATGGAGCACATTCTAATTCCCACTCATCTAAGAAAAAGAGTTGCAGGGTGTTTATGAGAAAATCCAGGCAATTAGGGCTTAAACTAGAAAATGCAAAATTCACAGACCTCAGCACAGTGTGTTTCCAGTAGCCCAAAACACGCTCTGGCTCAGCCTGTTGCTCGCAGGGTACGTGAGCATCCCCACTGCTCTGTGGGGTCACTGTGAGTCTGTTCACCCTGGCACTGGGCAGACTCCAGCTCATGGCCCTTGGTGACATGTGTGGGAGCAAAGTGGGACCCTGGGGGCATTGTCCCCGTGGGCAGAGCCCCCCACATGGCCAAGCCTCTGCTGAGATGCTTTGAGGGGACAAAGCACCAAGGAGCAGATACTGTTTTATGAATGTACAGCTTTTTGGGTTTAGCAGTGACCAGCAGTGATGCTGGACTGACACTTTGTCCTTTAGCAGTGGCTTTCATCCAAGAACGTTGTAGCCATTTCCAGTCACTGGCAGAGGGACACCCCCAGAAGGCAGCGCTGGAGCCCACACCAGAGCTCTCACCACGTCTTCCCCC
The DNA here is from genome assembly GCA_013400635.1 of Hypocryptadius cinnamomeus. Classification (NCBI taxonomy): domain Eukaryota; kingdom Metazoa; phylum Chordata; class Aves; order Passeriformes; family Zosteropidae; genus Hypocryptadius; species Hypocryptadius cinnamomeus. Next base: position 62,813 of record VYZP01019887.1, read on the forward strand.
TTTCTGAATGCAGGAACTCCTCCCTTCTCCCTCCTTTCCTGCTCTGTCAGCCTGGGATGTATGGTTGCCATAAGAGGGCCGGAGGTTTTGGGGCTGTTTGGATGTTCGCTCACCCATGACAGCCCGGCCTCCCCATCCGCATGGGTTCCCTCTGCTTTTGTTGGCAGCCAGCACATAAAGGGCTAACCTTTCCCCTGCCAGCCTGCACAAATAAACACTGGCCCAGCAGCAAAGTGGAGCTGAAACCAACCCTTGCAGTAATCTGATTTTTCAGACCCCTTGCCACAGCTCTGCAGGTGACCCTGGCAGATTTGAACCTCTGGCGCCACATCCCTTTGGAGCACTCATCCCTTTTGCACTTGGGAAGGACTTTCCAGCTTGGAAATGCACAAGTCCACTGCTTAGAAAACAAAAAAGTGCCAGAAGGAAGACTGAAGACTGGCAGCTCCCAAACGTGCTCTTGTCCTACTTTGGTGTGATGGGCTGGGGGCTGGTGAGCTGTGGCTGGACTCGTGGGCTCTTCCAGCCTCTCCAGAGAGGTGAGCGCGTGTCAGCTCTGGCCAAGGTAATCTCCATGCCTCTGCCTCGTTGTCTCCCCATCATTTTGCCCTTTGGAGTCAAATCCTTGCTCTGTTACATGGCTTCTTAGTGCTGGAGGGGTTGAGTGATGCTGGGTGAGCAGCTGGGGGAAGTTTGGATTCTGTCTGGAAGCAGTGGCAAGTGTCAGGCACCATGGTGGGGACAGCAGGTACCTATGTCGAGAAATTTGGAGCCGCTCATGGCCTCCATTAACAACTTTCACTAATTTATTGAGCTAATGTCACTAATTTATCTGTGGGAATCTGTCTTTATTTTAAAGCAGGATGCTGGGGGAGTAAATAGAAAATTTAGGCAGTGTGAGCATTCCTGCTCCTTCTCATGCCTACCCATGTGCTGTCTAAAAGTGAGCATGCAAAGGAGGGAATTTGCTGGGTGATGCCCAGGAGCTGTGCTGAGGCTGGTTGTGCTCCCTGGATGTGGTTCATGCAGGATGAGCCATCCTGTGCTCTCAGCCACTGCAGCCCCTCAGGAACCAGTGCTAAGAAATGGTGTGTGCTGCTTCCTGGGGATGGTGGGGATCCGTGTGGGAGACAATATCCATGCTGGATCTTGGAGTCCTTGCTGCTGTAACCGTGGCTGAGATCTGCCAGGTCTAACATAAGAGTTGCTGGTAGAAATATGTAAATATCAACAGCTTCAGCACTACATTTGATACTTTCCATTTTCAAACACTTGACAAATGTTTACATATTTTCAGCAGCCCTTTTCCAGCTGGGGAAAATGAGACATAGCATCTGTGAAATTACTCTGATATGCAACAAATCATTATGAGTGAGCACCTTGAGGGTTCATTAAGGACTTCCAGGGCCTAAGGTTTCCTTTGCATAATTTTAAAGCTGAAGGCAGAAAATACTAAAACTGAATTCACTATTGGATAGTAAGTGCAATCACATTTGTGTTCTGATGATAATTCAGGGATTGGGAATTTTGAGGGATCAGCTATAAATATAACATATATTACTGTGGTCACAAGTAATATCTAGTGGTCTCTACTCCCAAATAGGAGAAGTGGAAATGGCCTCAAGCTGTGCCACAGGAGGTTTAGATGGGATATTAAAAAAAAAATTCTGTGTGGAAAGGGTTGTCAAACATTGGAACAGGCTTTCCAGGGCAGTGGTGAAGTCACCATCCTTGGAGGTATCTAAAATACGTGTACTTGTGGCACTTGGGGACATGGGTTAGCAGTGACCTAGGCAGTGCTGGGTTAGCGACTGCACTCAATGGTCTTAGAGGGCTTTTCCAACCTAAACAATTCTCAAACGGGCCAAACTCGGAATTCAGTAGAAAAACTCATCATTCCTTTGGGGTCAGCACCGCTGCAGGACACCATTCTGGTGGCAGCACAGGGATGCAGTCTCTTCCCCAGGTATTGCAGACAAGCATTGTTATTGCTGCTGTTTTGCTCTGCTCTTCCAGCTTTCTGGAAACCTGCTGCTGTTGCTGTTCCTCTGTGCCATGGCAGGTGAGAAACCCTCGGTGGCAATAAGGGCAGTGTGGTGACATGGCAAAGGAGAATTCCTGAGTCGCTGTTGTGGGAATACTGTGTGTGTTGAGGCAGGGAAGTGAGTGGGAATAGCAATGCCCGTGGGCTGGCTGTGTTTGTAATCCTGTGTACGTGTGTGGTGGTGTTCGTGACGCCAAGGGAAACTGCATGTCTCATGGAAGCTGTGGGAATCAGCCCCTCTGCACTTGACAGGTTTTCCAAGCAATATTCCTTTTATAAATCACCAACCAAAAACTACAAGGGGAGAAGTGCATAAGGAATTCCAGGGTGGTCGTGGCACAGCTTTCCACAGAGTGTGAGTGCTCCGGTTGTTGCTGGAGCTGCTGGAGCTCAGCTTCTCCTGCTCCTGCTCTGGGAGTCACTCTGGTGACCTGCCTGTCCCTGCCTCTCCTGCAGCTCCCTGCCCTGTGCCAGCCCCTCATGTTCTCCCCTTTACCAAACAACTTGTTGGCAAGGAACAGCTGCCATGCCAGTGATACTCCCTAGGAATGACTCAAGCAACCTTAACTCCTTTGGAAGTTAATGACTCTGGGTTTGTGTTGTAGCACCTTTCCAAGCCTCCCTGCCCCGGTGGTTTAAGGCTGCAACAGCGTGATGCAGATCCTGGTTCTGTTCCTGCTCTGTATCATGCCCTGGCATTTCATTCCCGTCCCTGGAGGATTTTGGCGGGGGTGCTCACTCATAATGTCATCCTGAAGTATTCCAGAGGAACAGTGGGAAGCTCTGTAGCAAATACCAACAGGCTGGTGTTGGTTGTAATTTGTAATTGTTCGTGTGTTCCTCCCTGCTAATCCCCTTGCTGAAATTCATTACAGAGAGAGAGCAACCTACACCCGGAGAGCTGTGCTGAAGGCGGAATGACTTGGCCAAGGAAAGTAGCTATTGTTTTATGATTAAAGGAAAGGATTATATTGGGATTTCCTTGAACAAGGAAAGTATCTGCCCTACTTTTATTGCTTGTAACAAGGGGATAATAATTACTTTCCATTATAAAACACCCCCAGTGCTTGCGCTGAAAGATTTGTGGTAGAGCTGCGTGGCATTCAGGGCTGGTTATCTGAAATGGCCTGGAGTTGTGCAAACTGAGATTTCTCTGCCTTCTTTCTCCTACTGGGGCTCAACCCCTGCTGAGACTATGGAAAAAATTCTTCTACTCCGAGTTGGGTCAGACTCTCTGAGTGTGACATATTTTCCTCTGCAGGAGCTGGTACCAGTCACCTATCCATGACGCCTGCCCTCTCCAGGAGTGACATCCAGCCACCTGGAGGTTTTGTACAGGCTTGGGAGGATGAGCAGGGACAGCAGCAGGGATCCAGCCGGTGCTGGAGTGGCCAGGGGAGGTAACATCTGTCCTGGGGGGAGGGCTGCCAGCTGGCTGCCGCCCCATGCTCCAGCACATCCCCGCTTCCTGTGCCGCTGCCACCCCCTCGCAAGGAGAGGCATGGAACAAACTGAGCATTGTAACGGGGGCCGCCGGGGACGCGCTGTTTGTTTGGGTTTGACACTCGGCACTGAGTCTCGTGGGCAGAGGTGGCTGTGAAAGAGAGAAGCGCTGGTATGTGGTCTCTGATTGAAAAAAGGAAAACTACGAGGCATTTCCTTGAGTGTCCCAAATGGCGTCTCCTGGCTCAGCTGGTTTTTGAAGCGTCCAGCTGCCACCAGCTCCAGGGTGACGATTTTGATGTGATCAGGGTTGAATCTGTTTCCACTAAAAGTGGAAAAATAAATAAGTCTCAGCTTAGAAACAAAATAGTCCATGTAAAATTTGATTTTTTTGATACCGTATCTCCTCAAGTATATTTGCTTTTCAACAAGTCTAATTTGAGACAGCTCTGCATTTTCTAATGATGCCCCTTTGGAGTTAACCTCTCCCCCAAGCTGCAGTTCACCGTCACTGTTGTCCATTAAGATTTGGTAGAAATGTACCCTTATTTCTTCAAACCTTCCTGTTTTTACATGGTTGTACTTTTCCCCTGTAATGCCACAGTGATTTGCTTGGCTAAAACAATAATTTTCCCAGCACAGGAAAATTGTGGGTTGAGTTGGAATTGCAAGAGGCGCTTGGTTAATCCACAGATTATTGACACGGTGGACCCTCCATGCTTCAAAGGCACCATTATAGTTCATTGTGTCCCTGCGTACTTAGGGAGCTTTAATCATGGATTACAGGCCCCTGAGAGCTCCTGCCCTCCCAGTTACAGCTGGTCCTGCCAACAGGAGCAGCAATGTCAAGCTGGCTGTGGCACTACACAAAAAATTGGTCTTTAAAATCCACCGAGTCAGTGATACACCCTTGCATCCCCGTCAGGGCTGCATTCCTTGTCCTGAGCCCCTGGAAAGGTCCCACAGCCCTGTCTGGCCCATGCTTTTCCCCAGGCATCAGGCAGGACCAGACAACAAGTTTTCAAAAGTGATGCTTAAAAAAAAAAGGAACCACAAAAAAGCCCAAATGAAAAGCTGAAAAGCATACCAAGCGTTTTCCACATCCTTTAGGGAATAGTCAGCATTAAACAGCAGGCCTTCACTTTTCCCCTCTGGTCTCCCCCTAAACAAACAAACTGAGCAGCTCCCAGTAAATGCTTAAATTGCAAAGGCATTATTTTTCCTTGTTTGCACATTAAAAATAACTAATTGCATTACAATCCAAATTTATAAGTGCTTTTAAACTCCTCTGTTGCTCAGGTGATAACTGTGTGTGCTGAGGTGCATGTATTTGTGGCATATATATCTCTGGAAATTGAGTGTATAATGGAAAAGCTCACGGCCTCTTTACTTGCAGGATTCCTATAATAAGTCAAAGAAGTCACACAGTGCCCTTTTATTTCCAAAGCTGGACTTAAATCATGTCAATAAATCTGCAGACTTATTATGAGATGCAGCACGGGTAATGTAAACAGAAAAAAAACCCCACCCCCAGCACACCAGAGTTTAAAAATAGGATGTAAGGAGGAAAAAAAAGTTAACCAACCATACAATAAAAAGAGAAGAAATGCAACACAAGAGCGCTGTGTTAGGCAGAGCCTTGAAATTATCCTCACTAAATTACAGTGGGGCTCTTCCCACTCTCTGTAATTTACGTGAGGGTTTGGTTATTCCAGACACGTTTGCTCCAGGTAAACCCGGATCTTTTTTGTTTTGGTATTGTAAATCCTTCACAGGTCTGGGTGACCTGCAGACAGCTGAGGAGTAAAGCAAATTATTTCCATAGATCAAGGAACATGACTGTGAACAGGTACCAGTGTTGCATGTGGTGAATCCAGTGCTTTGCTCCCTTTTTCCACAGCATAGGTGTGTTTGGTGAGATTGAGCCTTCCTGTGAGTGTCTCTGTGAAATAAATGCACAGTGAAGCCCAAACAGGAGGACACAACTGCTTGGATCCCCCAACAGCCGAACAACATGGATTCTTGACTTGCTGGGTGGGGTTTCTGTGGTGGGGTGTAGGCAGGGAGCCTCTGATCCCTTAGAGAGCATACCCTGCACAGCCGCGTTTCAGTGCTAGAAAAAAAGGTCAGCCAGAAAATATCATAGGCCTGAGCAGGGAAATAAAAACCAGGGTGATTTCATTTGTCCCCGAGGCCACCTGTTTCTGGCTTGGGTTGAGCATGTGCCCACTCTGCTGAGCCTGTGGGAAAACCCCATGAGGTGCTGCCACAGCTCCAGTTAATTTGTCCCTCAACTCAGGACCTAAGCCAGCTGTAAATTCCATTATCCTCTCAATTTCTGGTCCTAATTGCAGTTTACCTGGAGATTTGCAGATGGAGTTTGTTACCTGGAGGTCTTAAAGGCACGAGAGAGGGCTGTGTAGGGCTTTTGTAGGTGGGATTTTGGCAAGGTTGGGTAAGGAGATTATTAAAAAGACAGGAATTAATTGTAATTGTCATAAAACCCACTACCTGACTTAATGACTATTTTCATGTATGTGCTTATAACTAAAATTTATAAAATGCCATTTATAAAATTGTTAGTTTTACTTTGTCAAAGAAGGAAAAAGCCCCAAGCCTCTGGCAAGGTGCTAAATTTTGAAGTGTTTAAAATCATGTATCTCCCTCTCCAATGTACAGCATTGTATTTTTCATCTGTTGATCTTTCTAGGTAAATACAGCTGGGTTCATTAAGCAAACATCTCTTGAGGTGTGGCTCTTGCTACTGCAGTGTTTGTGTAGCCTGGGAGCTGCTCACCTGGGGACGGCACTGCCACATTCCAGGTTCAAGTCCAAGGAAACCCTGGCCACCTGCCCTGGCATCCCTCAGCCTCCTCAGGTTCAGTGTCCTGGTGCCTGGCAGGCAAAAGCGACTGGCCTTGTCCCCTGGGAGCAATCCTGCCTGGGAGGAGACGGGACCCTCTGGATGTTCCATGCTCAGTCTGACTCCCCAGGTCAGTCAGCCAGCAGGACTTTTCCCTCTGGCTTTAAGGCTCAGTTGAGACACAGTTTGGGGAAGAAGTGAAAGGTAAAGACGGGCCATTAGAGGGCACTTTTGCAATCCTGGAGAGGGAAAACGGTGCTTATTATTTCACTTAGGACTGTTTATTTTGGCACTCTGTTAAATTCAGTGATAAACAGCAGGAAAATCCCTCCAGTCAGCAGGAATATATCAATAAAATATTGACTCAGAGTTTAAAAGAAAAGAAAACAAGACAAACTTGTAGAAAATGGAATAAAAGACATTTAAGGAGGCGGCACAGCCTAGAGAACAAAAAAATCACACAAACATATTTCATGTAATTTGTGTGGCTTAGTGCAGTGCTTAGGCCTCAGCTTGTACCTGGCTTCTAAAAACGAATCCAAGGCAAGGAAATTGTTTTTTGGGAGTTTCTGAGGGCTGGGTGGCAGAGCACGAATTCGCAGGCTCACATCTAGCAAGTGCATTTTCTGAGGGACTCTGTCAAAGTCACTGGTGAGCTTGCCCAGAAACAAACACGGGATGAATAAATGGGCTTTTTGCTTTGGTCTTGATGTTTGCATGAGTAAACTACAGAGGGTTTAGTTTGAAACCCTGCCAAATTATAATGAGTGTGCTGCAAAAACTAAAATCTGTTTATTAACTGGTGTGAAAGGGTGGTGTAACACTGACAGCACAGCTTCCAAAAGCTGTGAGCGAGGTTTGGATGCCTCTTTGCTGTTGTCCCACTTTTGGAAGTGTTGTGCATGAAAACTGGGCCCATTTTAAACCTCTGAGGTTAGATATGTGAAAATGAAAGCACTCAAAACTCTATTAATTTGTCAAAGAACAGAGATTATGAAAGTTTCCTTTTTCAGTAACAGTTGACAACTTTGCAAGGTATTTCATGTGTGGGACGGGCAGGGATATAGAACTAAATTTAATGTGTCTTTTTGGAGTTATTTTTAAGCCAAAATGCTTTTACAATTAGATAAAGAAATTGGAGACAAATCTGTACCTTGTCACTGCTCTGTGGCTGTTAAGGGGGACAGAAATACTGTTTATGGGAGTTTTAAAAGTGCATTAGCTAGTGAAATTATTTAAGAAGTGAAGCTTAGCCTATAATCAAAATGGTTTATTTTAGTAGAGGTTACATTGCACTGGAACTGACTATGGGAATACACAGGATTGCAGTTTCAGGGGGTTCATGTGGAGGATGCTGTCTGCAGAAAGCGTCAGTTTCTTACCTAACCAAATAATCTGCTGTAACTGTTGTGATTAAGTTGGAAGGAATTTCAACCCTGTTGGCCAACAATAATACTCGAAAAATCAATAAACAGTGTGTTAGAGCACACGAAACTCATCGTGCTTTGTGTGAGAGGAGCTTTCTGCTGGCTTCAGTGACTCAAGCCAGCAAGTATTTTGACTTATGATCTTTGCTCCAAAAGGTCAAATGTCTTTAACTTCGCTGGTAAGTATCAACACTTCAGTCTGAATTTGAGGAACTATATCCACTGTCATCAAAAGCTAACTCAGGACCTGGTTGGGATTAATTTTGACAAAGGCTAGGAAAGGTAAATCAGGGTTTACCTGTAGGTAGCAATTGCATGTGTTGGGTAAAGCCCTGGACTCCTTTCCCTTCTGCAGGGCAGAGCACTGCAGTAACGTCATTAAACCATCCCAAATGATAACAGAGCACACCATTTGAGACCTAAAATTGCATCCTGTGCGGGTGCACATCACTCCTGGCTCACAGATACTGTGAGTTTGCCATGTGTTTTCCCCCTCCCATCACCAATTTCAATGGGAAAATAGAAAGATGAAGGAACTGAGCTGGACAGCAGGAGTTGGAGAAAACAGTAGAAAGGGGGGAGGGAATGAGCTGATATCGGGGGAGAGCAGAGAGGAGGGGTGAGTGGGGAGGACCTGCATATTGGTGGAAGGAATGATTAAATAACAATGCCAGAGGCAGAGTGAGGGTGAAAATAGCCCTCCACAGCCTTGCTGGTGTCAGAAGCCCTGCTGTGCAGCATGTGGGTGGCTGTGTTTAGCTGTCCTGAGAGCAGAACAGGCAGAAGGGGAACTGGAGGCAGCAGGGAGAAGGATTTAGGAAGAGCAGTTTTAGTATGGCTTGGACTACAGTGTGCCACTTCTCAAGGAGTTTTATGTTTGCTACTTTTACATAAAATATTAGGGGTGGTGGGAAAAAGAACTGTCTCAGTGGCAGATTTGATCTTAAAGGTAAAAGGAAGAGTTTGCTATAAAATAGTAGTTGCTTCACAGTGCAGTACCCAGAGCAGTGCATGACTGCACACTCAGCCAAGGGACGAGATAAAATTGTTCCTGCCAGCTCAGCATTTTACCATGTTTCTCCTCAAAATCAGTGCTAACACAGTTTAGGTAATGGCCTAAACATTTTTTTTCCCTCTTCTCTGAATGAATAATGAGAATGATATATTACTATTATCATTTAATAATATAAACTTGATATACTTGTACCAGGACTGGGCTGTTTCCCCTTCCCCCCCTGCCCCCCATCCCAGAGCCATTATATATGAGATCATCGACTGTACTGAAAGGAGATTTCCAGCCTGTCCCACTGTGAATGTTAGGGTAGTCATTTCTGACCTAGTTATAGACATAATAATGAAAGGCTGAGATTATGAATTATTATGCCTAATTTGTAAAGGATTCTCTGCTTTTGTGTTTTGCAATTCCCATCAGGCTTGAGGATTAAGCCCTGCTGAATTGCATGCTAATACCAATGTGCTTTGAATATGTGTGGGTTTGTATCACATGTTTTCCTAATTCGCTATTTTTGTCAAGAACAGTTTCACTGGAAATATTTACTTTCCAGAGGATTGTTGGAAGCCCAACCAAAGTCTCCTAGGGGAAGCAAAGCCAATGTACCCTCCATCTGCTCTGTGCTTACTGGAGCTCCCAAGGCCAGCGAGCTCTGTTTCTGCTGTGGCAAAACATCAAAGTGTAACTCACCAAAGCACGTGGAAGGCTTTTGCTCTTTGGTAGCAATTCCAGTTTGAATCCAGTGCCTGGGCTTGCTTTGGTCACAGTTCAGGATGGGAAAATCTTGGTTATACCCTTTATCCAAGCACTGTGACAGTGCAAGCTCGGTCCCTACAGCGAGTTTTCCTGGTGTTTGTGTGGCAGTGAAGGTGCCTGCAAAAGACAAAGTACACATGAGGTTGTTGTAGGTGTGCCCACGCTCCAGCACAGACGAGCTGCGCGTGGTGCCCCTCCTGAGGTGGGACTCCCTGTCGTTGCTGCAGGATGCTCCTGCCGCGCTGCCCGCTGCCGCTCCTGCTGCTGCTGCTGCTGCTGCTGCCCCTCGACTCCAGGCCCCAGAAGCTGCCCACCAGGGATGAGGAGCTCTTCCAGATGCAGATCCGGGACAAGGCGTTCTTCCATGACTCGTCAGTCATCCCTGACGGAGCCGAAATCAGCAGCTACCTCTTCCGAGACACCCCCAAAAGGTATTTCTGTCTGGCCCAAGCGAGGAAGCCGAACTTTGAAGACAATAGCTCTGGTTGCTGGGTGCTTTGAGATAAAAACTGGATCCCAACCAGAAAAAGATAAATGCCAGTGTTCTGTTTGGTGAAGTAAATATGTGAGGCTCCAGCCCAATCTGGCCTCCCCAGCTGAGGGTCTTTCCAATTTATTTGATTTCTGGGATAAGCCCAGAGCTCCCTCAGACTGCAGAATTTCCCTGAAGTGGGGCCACTAACCATGTCTGGAGGCAATGGAAGTGGAAAGGAAAGGAGAAACTACAGGCTTGACCCACCCACACTTGTCCCTCTTCATTGTTCCCTACTGTGCTTTAAAGAAGCAGCGTTAGGCAGCCTGGTCTGAAATCCCCACTTCCCAAACTCCACTCAGTGGGTCAGAAAATAGTGAGGGTTAGACTGGGAAAGAACCTGAGGCTCCAGAGAGTTTAGGGAAGAGCTACATTTCCTCATATCACATACCTCCTCCAGCCTGCATTGGTGAGGAACATTTCACAATAGGTGATGTGCAGTGCCTGGAGGGATGTGGGAGGGCAGCTGGGGGGGTGTGTGTGTGTATCTCCATGTGCTTACCTGGATACAATGTAAAATGTGTGTCTTGCTTGGAACAGCATATCCCTAAGTCCCAGGAGAGATCCATTTCCCTCATTTATATCTATGTGATTATTTGTATCTAGGTAGTATAGCGGTAGAAAGTAAAGCTTCTGGAGGCCAGAAACCCCTCTGCTCTGCCTTGACACAGAAGTGTGAGCCCTGCTCCTTAGCTCTGGCCCACCAGCCTTTCCATACTCCCTCTGCCTGCTGGTAGTACTTTTGGCTCTGTGGCCCCACCAAGACCATCCTTGATTGAGGATCAAGTCAATCCCTGCCAGCTGGCTGCCATCAGGAGTTCCTGACATGTGGGTCTGTTAACTTCCCTCTAGGTATTTCTTCATGGTTGAAGAGGACAACACTCCCTTAGCAGTGACAGTGACACCATGTGATGCCCCTCTGGAGTGGAAACTGAGTGTGCAGGAGCTCCCAGAGGAAGCCAGTGGGGAAGGATCAGGTAACAAACCACCAGCAGCTTCCCCTGTCCCCTTCCCTACTTTTCTCCTGGATTTAAGGTTCCTCAAACACTGAGTCTCACAGCAGGCCTGTCTTTATGATCTCCTGCTGTTTTGGTCTTCCAGTGCAGGAGACTGACAACAGGCAGCAACACGAAAAGGAAAAAGGGATACAAAGAAGTAAAAGCTGAGGTTACAGTTACAGGGGTCTGGATGCTGCCAGAACAAACTGTGTTTGCCCAGAGTGACTCAGTTTGATGGGAGCTTTGCTGTGAGGTGTTTGCACAAGATAAAACTGGAGAGACAGGGCTGGCATTGCAGCAGGACTGAGCTCACCCCTTGTACAGGCTCATCTCCAGACACAGAGCTGTGTAGCTGCTGCTCAGGAGAGAAAAGGGCTGCCAGAGCCTCTGACACGTGCTGAACTGTCCCACACACCACCTGATATGGCAGACACACCTCTGGTCCCCACTGTGTTTAGCAACAAAATTGTAGTGTGACTCAGACGGCCAAAGCCAAGGGTCCACATCTAGGAACAGGCAGGTGAGTGAGTTTCCCCTGGGGAAAACTGCATGGCAACTCCAAGTTGGATGACTGACACTCCAGTGGAAGGTGTTAGCTACCCTTTATGAGACTCCACTAATGCTGGCCAGGTGGAATTTCTTTTGTGTTTGGGTTTAACCTGAGTGCCAAACTAATTTTCCTCTCTGATTTGACCGAAGTGTTGATCAATTACATCTTCCTCAGAAGACAAAACCTCTCTTTTCCATCTCACTTTTGTATTTTTTGTAGTCAAATGTGCCTTTTAGAGTTCTGTTTTTTCACATCTGCAGAGAGTGTTTGTACAAATGTTTTCTTTTGCATGTATTCCAGGTGACCCAGAGCCTCTTGAGCAACAGAAACAGCAGATTACCAATGAGGAAGGCACTGAGCTATTCTCCTACAAAGGCAACGATGTGGAGTACTTCGTGTCCTCTAGTTCCCCCTCTGGGCTGTACCAGCTGGATCTGCTGTCAACAGAGAAAGACACCCATTTTAAAGTGTATGCAACCACGACTCCAGAGTCGGACCAGCCTTATCCCGAGTTACCTTACGATCCCAGAATCGATGTCACCTCTCTGGGACGTACAACGGTGACGCTGGCATGGAAACCGAGCCCCACGGCCTCCTTACTGAAACAGCCCATCCAGTACTGCATAGTCATCAACAAAGAGCACAACTTCAAAAGCCTCTGTGCTGTCGAAGCCAAGCTCAGCTCTGACGATGCCTTCATGATGGCTCCAAAGCCAGGTCTGGATTTCAGTCCCTTTGACTTTGCCCATTTTGGCTTCCCTGCAGACAACAACTCTGGCAAAGAACGTGGTTTCCTAAAATCCTCCAAGTTTGGGCGGCAAACGTCCCCAAAGCCGAGAGTTGACCTGCATAGAGTTTGTATTGGGAACAAGAACATCTTCACTGTGTCTGACCTGAAGCCAGACACGCAGTACTACTTTGACATGTTTGCAGTGAACACCAACACCAACATGAGCACCGCCTATGTCGGCACCTTTGCCAGGACCAAGGAAGAGGCGAAGCAGAAAACAGTCGAGCTGAAGGACGGCAAAGTTACAGATGTGTTCATCAAAAGAAAGGGAGCCAAATTTCTACGTTTTGCCCCTGTTTCATCTCACCAAAAAGTCACCTTTTCCGTTCATTCCTGCCTGGATGCTGTTCAGATCCAAGTTAGGAGGGATGGAAAACTCCTCTTGTCTCAAAGCGTGGAGGGCGTGCGGCAGTTCCAGCTCCGGGGGAAAGCAAAAGCTAAATACCTTATTAGGCTGAAGGGCAGCAAGAAGGGCGCTTCCATGCTCAAGATCCTGGCTACAACCAGGCCTAACAAGCAGTCGTTCCCTTCCCTTCCCGAAGACACGCGGATCAAAGCCTTTGACAAGCTCCGCACGTGTTCCTCGGTCACCGTGGCGTGGCTGGGCACGCAGGAGAGGAACAAATTCTGCATCTACAAGAGGGAAGTGGATGACAATTACAACGAAGAGCAGAAGAAAAGAGAGCAGAACCAGTGCTTGGGTCCAGACACGAGGAAGAAGTTGGAAAAGGTCCTGTGTAAATACTTCCACAGCCAGAACATCCAGAAAGCAGTGACCACAGAGACAATCAGAGGCCTGCAGCCTGGCAAGTCCTACCTGCTGGATGTTTACGTGATAGGGCACGGCGGGCACTCGGTGAAATACCAGAGCAAACTGGTGAAAACAAGGAAGTTCTGTTAGTGCCCTTGGACAGAGGAACACAGGGAACTCCGGACTGAGCATTATCCTGCTTCCGAGTATACAGATTGACTACTTGCACAGCTGAGAAGTTGTGACCTGTATTTGTACTGTGTAGAAAAGATATCAACTTGTATATTTATGTTTACATAAGTCATTGTCTGGAGGAACTGAGGCTGGTGCTGTCTGGTAGCACCTGGCAGTGGTGTTATCATGTGTCCAGTGACCCACATGTGATACTCAGTAGATGTCCAAGGTAGCAGAAAAGCTCGGAGGAACTGGCACGCCTTTGCTTCCATATTGCATGAACTGCTTCTAAATTATTTTATACTTTAAGAGGCTGACAATACGTCGTTTGTTCACCTTGTTACTCACACACACAACTCACAGACATATGCCCTTTCTCTCAGTGTAGATGGTAGGGTTTCTGTAAATTATTTTATAGAGTCTTGTTTTAAATGTTTATGTTTCTATGATTGTAAACTATTAAAATCTCCCCCCAATAAAATACAGATTTAAACTAAGTATTAACTGGGCTGCACATTAAGCAGTTTCATTGCTAATGTAAATTCTTACCTAGCTGATTTTCATGTTTAAATACTGTATGTATTTCATGTACAAAGTTGCCATAACGTTATATTCCTGTACATAAAATTAAAAAATATTAGATTATATATTACTGACTTTTTGTTGGGTTTTTTTTTTTTGACATTCTATGTGGGCAGACAGATGTGGGGACAGAAGAGACATGCTGAAACTTGAACTGAATTCAGTTTTCCTGTTTCATCATGGCTTGGAGTCTGAGTTAGAGAGGCCATGCAGATCTTTTATATGGTCATTTGTTATTTTTTTGTTAGATTGTCATTGGAAGCATTTGCTTTCTGGATGCTGCTGGGTTTGACCACAGTAGTAATAAGCTGAAAGGACTGTATTTTTCCATTGTCAAGAATGGTAGTGCTACCAAAATCCCAGATACTTTAATTTCATTTGCAGTTATTTCCATGGTGTAGACTTCTTTAAGGTATTATAGTTCTAGATATATTTTCTAAATTGTCTTCTTTGTTTTTCCATGTCACCTCCCTTGACTCAAAATCCTCGAAAGTAGGAGGGAAAGGGACCAAAATCCATATAAAGGCTGAAAGCAGGTTCCTCTTAGGCAGCTGACAGGGAAAACCAGACCTGTCCATCCCTGCAGAGATGAGCTCCAGTTTTCCTTGGGCCTGCAGTGTTGAGCTCCTGGTGTTTTCCTTTCTGCTGCCCCCAGCACTGGTGGGTGACAGAAGAGTTTTGTGGCTGCACAAGCTCCTGTGCCATTCCACATGCCAAGTTTGTTGTGATTCCTCCCCCAAAAAAGTAGGTACCATATCAAGACTGATCAGAAGACACCTGCTGCGTTTAATGTGGTTATATAATAAATGGAACAATGGGAACTGAGATTTCTCTGGAGATGATCTCTGATTCCTTAAAGGAACTCAGAAACACACACTTGCTGCATTTCCGTGCCAGGGTGTACAGGAGCAGGTGACTCCAGCTGGGAATCCTCAAGAACAGGACACCGGTAGCAAGGTTAGATCACCATTTGCCAGGGGAATACTTTCCCTGTGTTTCACAGTCCAGAAAGCTACTGAATCCTTAAGCTAAAGACAAATTTTTTAAGCATTTCTCTCTTTACTGCTGCCACTTGTGTGGGGATCAGTACCCCTTCCACTGCCTAGTATGGTGTTTACTTCAAAACACATGTTTTACCACAATTCCAGCTCTGCTTGTTCCTTTTGGCCAGACTTCTCTGTTTGGATATTCACCCAGCTCACTTGGCTTTTCTGCCTGCTAACCCCTTATGTTTGCAGCATGTCACAAAATTAGAAAACTCCCCAAGATATCTGCAGCTTCTATTTCTGAACAGACTGTTTTCGAAGAAAAATGTCACAACAGTTGTCTTTATTTCCCACTGGAATTCCTCTTTTCTTGAACAGCTAGCTCTATTTATTCTTCTGGATGAAACTGAGACCATACTAGTACCATATCTATTAATCATCACATTATTCAGGTCTTAATGCTCTGAGAGAGGCTGTTCTTTGAAGGATAGAGTTAAAATAAGGGCACTGTTTTATACAGTGCAAATATAAGTCAGCCTTAACTGAGAGGTGACTGAAGCAGGTGTTAGAGTAGGTCTCATCTGCTGGGAAAGCTCCAAAGTGAGTGTTTGTGAAAGCAGAGTGCCCATGTGAAAAGTCATAGCATGGGCAACAATGAAATATATATGAAAAGAATTCATAAAGAATGTAATAGATTGATACCTGGTGTAAAAGGTCAAAAAAAGCCAGTATATCAAATACATATATAAATATACATACAAATATACATAGGGGCTTTTTTAAGCACAAAGCTGGCAAGTTAATTAAAATAGAAACCCAGGCTGGGAAAGAGAAGGTTGAATGGAGTTCAGTATTCATACCAATGGTATGTGTCTCTTTGGGACAGAATGCCATGCTGGAATTTGCAGCTGAGGAACATGCAGGGCTATAGGAAAGCAGCAGAGGTGGCTCACAGGGATGGCAGCACCTCCTTAAGGCTCATCCATTGCGGGACTGTAACAGAGAAGTTCTCTACAGATGAGGATTGTTTCAAAGCTGCTGAGGAGTCACCGAGCCATTGCAAACCACAGCAAGATAATCTTCAACACCTTCATCATTCAAAGGGGGCTTACTTAGTTTTACTGCTTTACTCACTGGCAAATGTGGCAGCTGCCGTACCTTGGAAGCTTCAGGGAGCCCAAAATGGTTCATAACTTACAGAACAAAAGGTTATGATGGTGGCAAAGCTGCAGAATAAATCCATCAGTGATACACACAAATATTTCAAGAACTCCACTTGTAGCAACAAGAGATGGGTCTCAGAGCCATATTTCTTTGGGTTTTAAGTAGCAATTTTAAGACTGGTAACATAAGAGGGGGGAGCAAATCCTTATTTTAAACAGCAAACATTTACCTTAGCACTTTGCAAAAAAATGCAATAGTTGTGGTTTCTCAAAGTCCTTTGACTAGTTAGGGTTAGGATTATCATGTTTGGATACACTCAGTTAAATGGGATGTGAAAATGCATTTTATTTAATTCAGCACATAAGCCATGCTGGAGAACTGTGTACCAGGAACCCTGAACTCTTCTTCCTCTCTTTGCCTGGAAACCTAGCCAGAAACCTTTGTGCTAGCAGAGATCAGCCCTCAGTTTTGTGGCAATACACAAATCTGGTCTGACTGAGATTGTCCCAGTGGACAGCCCAGCTGGTAACTCAGTTCTCAGTTCTGCAGCTATTCTTTCAAATTCCCATCTTCCTTGATGTCCCCTTCCATTTGATAATGTTTGCTATTACTTGAGAGGTGTCCTGGCATTCCAGTGATGTTAGGAGGCTGGAGGAATATGATTTTTTTATTCTTGACTATTACACTTTTTTTTTGGTCTCTTACTTCTTGCTCCTGGTTTTCTTTCAAACACTTCAGTGTAGAAGGTGCAGGAGAATAAGAAGCACAGTTTTGCCCAATAAACAAACTCAGAGCAATTTCTCTTCCTCTTCTGGGAGGCAAGTAAAACTGATTGTGTTAAAAACCATGGGGCTGTGGCATATCAGCAAAGGCAACTGAGGCCATAGAAATCTGAGGAAAACCTTGCAAAAATGCCTTTCTTTGCTGGTTTTCCCTCTTACATGGACATTTTTTATGGCAATATGCGTGCAAAATAAAACTGCTCCAAAGAAAGTGGCTTTTTCCATCTGCTTTTACCCCACTTCCACTGATTTGAGCAGTGACATGAAGTGCAACCCAATTCCCCAGGGAATCATCACCCAGAGCCCTGGAGGACGTAGTTGGGCTTCATTAGCAGCCCCACCTCTGGGGCCAGGTGACCCTGCTTCCTTTAAGGAGCCTTTACACAGCAACTGTGAAAGATGCCTTGCCTTCCTCTGCTGTAGGAGGATAGCAGTGTGTTCTTAGAGGTTAGTGGGTGAGTCTGTCTTTGCTATATTTTTAAGTCTGTTTTTAAGTAAGAGGAGAATGCTCAGACCTTCAGAAGATTTGCATTTATGTTTTAACTCTGCCAGAGAGAGTTACTTGGTTTTGTATTGTCATACTGGTGTTTCAGCCAGTTGTTTGTGAGGGGTTAGTAAGTGTGGCACTATTAAAATACATCTTTCCCCTCTTTTTCTCTCTTTTTGTCTGCAAAGTGTGAAAAAAAGCCTGTTTCCTTGTATGAGGTCTCCTGAACCTGCTAATCTTGTGCATAAGACATTACCTTAAACTCTGATGTCTTCAGAGAGCAAACAAAAGAATTATTTTTTCTGTTCTCTGAGCAAACAGCAAATAAATGCTTTGTATCCCAAATGTGTGTGGATAATATAATGGCAAAGCTGCTGAAAGGCTGATAGAGAGGAAATAATTAATGGCTGAATTTTCAGGTTTTTATTGCTGTATTGACACACACTGTGGCTGTGTCTTAATTCTGGGTTTGGATATTCATGTAGGGTAACACCTGCCAGAGGTAAGCAGTCACATGCTTAATTGTTTCCCTGGATTTAGAGAAATGTGTGTTTGTAGCAACAGGCAGCTAAAATGACTGTAAATTTCTGCTCCAATGCCTTAGCTTAAATAGATGCTGACAGGATTATTAAGTATTAATCTTAAAATGCATACCTTGCAAAGAGACCTGAATTCTTGTTTTAATTGTGTTAAAATCCTAAGTCTAGCAAGTGTGGTAGTGAAGAGTTTGTCTGACTGTGTGAAATCTGGTTGTAAGGTGGGAGTAGGACCACAAAGGGGACGCAGTGTTGTAGCTTGCTTTGCTTCTAGAATGGAAGGGAAGAAATTATCCTGCTAATTCTAAAAGTATAGATTTTTTAGTTGATGGAGAAAGATCAGAGAGTCTGGATTATAAAATTATATGATTCTGGTACTCAGGAGTTTGATGTAATTCCTAATTAATACTGGTTTTACCTGTGCTGTTTCACACTCAGAATTGCACATTATTTCAGGTGAAAGAGGGATAGAGAAGTAAAACTGAGATATTTTTGTGAAGTAAATTATTTTAGTCCCCCCCTGCCCCCACCTCTGTCTCCTGATTTCTTTAACTGTTAAGTAGAAATGAGTGTGTTGTAAATATTGACTTCCCCACTCCCTGCCCTTTTGAGCTACTGTTTTTCAAATGTTGGATTTTCCTGTTGAGCTCCAGCAGCTGTTTCTGGCTGTGTGATTTAATCCTATATGTAGAGGAGAAGCTGAGCTTTTCACATCATTTCCATATTAAACCCTTTCCCCAGTAGCCCTGTGTTGGTGAGGAGAGCCTTTCTTTGATTGAAATCCATGGAGCACCTCAAGACAGAGTCCCTTCAGAGTTTCAGTGAATCCATGAAAGGCTACGGCAGCAACTGACACAATTCAGGGATGGTTTAGTCTTCTAAATAAGTGTTTAGACTGGTTTATAAACTTGTGGTATTAATCCTGTCAGGGAGGCAAATTCTTGCTTCATTTCATGTGTCTGACGGTTCCAAAGCCTACTTTGGAAGAAGACTTTTATCACTTCTCTGGAGTCCACATCACTGGCCATAATAATCATCATCCTCAGCCTGTCTAGACAGCCACTGCTGATACCAGGCTGTGGGGAACACTCTCCCTCCCTTATTTTTTAAGCCATTTCTTTAAAAGAGAACTGTTTATAAATGAAAGTTTAAGTGACCCAGTAACACTGATAGGTTTTGTGAATGCAGCTAGTTATTACTTCCCAGCACAATTTGCCTCACAAAAAAAAGGGACTTATCTATCTCAAAATAGGCACAAGTGAATAATGAATGTACAGCTGGCATCTGATCTTGCAGTCATTGTGTATTTTGGAAAGTCAACTGATTGACAATTTGATTTCTGCCCACTGAAAACTGTAGAGTTGAGGTATCCTTTGATGAACTGTGAGATAAATGTTTATCGCTCACTTTAAGAAGAGATCCTCTTTTCCTCTGAAGACTTCCCTTACTGATCCTATCTACAGCAAAGAGAACTGAAAAGGTGCAGGTGGAAGTGTTGTTACTCAGATATTTGCTGTTTATGGACAAAAAATAGCATGGCTGTTAAAAAGGCTGCTATATCTCAAAGGCAGATAGCACGAGGGAGGGATGATGATGGCAGGGTGTCTCAGGCAGTTAACTACAGTTCTTATTTTGCTCCTTAGTGGAATCAGGACTTACCTCCTGTGTCCTGGGAAATGAGTTAATTCTTTGAGGACACAAAGAACGGGATGAGGGATGAGGACCCCTGCTGAGCACAGGCAGGGCTCACACGAAGGCTGTGGGCACTCTTGATGTTTTTCCTCCCACGCACCCATGCCTGTGCCAGCTGCAGTTCTGCCCCATCATTATTACCGTGCTCATTCTCTTCCATTTCCCATGGCACAACTGGGGAGCTAAATGTGAAATAAACACAAATACATCTACTTTGAGTTGCTTGGCATGGTGTTGTAATTAAAAGGTGGAGCCAACTCTCTCAATTTCTTCAAGGGGGAGGCATTGTTCCTCCTCCTGGCTTTTGTTTTTCCAAGTACTGTCTCTTCATGGCTACTCTCTCACAGACCACAAGTTTTATTTTTGTTTGGTGGGGTTTTTTTGTTAATGTTTGACACATTTAAGACTAATGGGCAGGTACACTGAGCTAATGCAGAGATTGTGCTGTTCTGGAGAGCTGGCCTGGCCTGTGCTGAAAGCAGAGCAGCTGCAGACCACCTGCAGATGTGGGCCGGACGGACAGTTGCTCATGAGTGATTCCATTATGTTTCCTCAGATCCCTCTTTGAGCCACGTTGGGCAACTGCTCCCAACCTCTAATGGCTTCCTTATGTTCTCTCCCGCTCTCGTTCAAGCTGTGCAGCTGGCTGCTGGGGGGACAGCACGGTGACAAAGGCTGCTGCAGCACGCTTGGCAGGCAGATGCTGCCTGACAGGGCATGGACAATGCAGGGGCTCTGCTCCCTCTGTAATTGGTGGCTGCTGAGTGCCGGGTAATTGGGCTCATGCCCTCTCCAGAGCGGGTGGAACAGGCTAAAGGACATGGAGAAAAGGCTGCTTTGGTGGGAGCAGTGGGTGAAAGCAAGACACAACTGTTTCTGGATCCTGGGTAGTCATAGGTTCCCTGTTGGTACTGACAAAGGCCCTTTTCTCATTGTGTTTTGGAGCTGTTTGATCACTGTCCTCTGGCCATGCCCGAGAGGCATCACAGTTGATTGTATAATAACTCAGTCTAGTGTCCAGGACAGCCTTTGTAGGAGGCTCTGCCCAGAGCTTTTGATCAGCAGCTCCTAGTTCAGATGGAGCACAGGAGAAGTGGAGGAAGACTGGAAAGTTATGAAATCTTTTTTACTAGAACCTTGTGTTGCCTTTATTTCCAAGTGTGCAGTAATTGCTTCTGAGATCCTGGCTGTTCCTGAGCTCAGACTGTGCCCTAGTGCACAGCTTGTGATGCTGGCACCCACTCACCCTTCTCTAAGAAGTAAAGCTTGACAAAGCCACTACTTCTGTGCTGCATATAGCAGCCAAGCCTTTGTCATCATAATTAAATGAAACACCAAAATACCTCTGTCATTAAAGAATACAAATCTGTGACAAGAGCATTGAGGTAGGTCTGTCCAGAGCTCTTCCCTCAAAGAGCTTTCCAACTCAAACCTCAGGTTTTCTTTGAACAAAGCCTACATCAGACAAACCTCTTGCAACAGAGATGAGAGAGAGAAAAGACAGACTAGACATGGGGAAGGGTTTATAAACAAATCCCCTGCTGCTCACTTTGTCCCTGCTTCCAGTCTTGCTTTCAGTCAGCTCTGTGGCTTTCTGGGCTGAAGCAGACTGCAAGCTCACTGTGGTCCCTAGGGAACTTTTCCCCATTGTCACTGGGGCTGGTTTCTGGCTTGTCCTGCTGCTCTCAGCTATCTCCTGAGCCTGAGCTGTGTGCCTGTGTCTCCTTGATGTTTGCTTCTCCACTCCCAAGCACACCCAGTATCTCACACATGAAGACACCATATCTTTTCCCCTGCAGAGGGTCCCACTTGGCTGTGTTGTCCCCTTTAAAAGAACATGATATACCAAGAGAAACAATTAAATTGGATACTCTGTCCTTGCCCCTAACCCAGATATTTTTCTGGAAAAAGAAGTGTTTGTTGTGATAAATGTGAAACGTGCAACATAAATATTTAGCTACTGTTAACTCATCTGTTAATGTTTCCTGCTGCCTTTTCCAAGTTGTTTGTGTGCTTCTTTGTATGATGGAAACATCACACCATACTGTTCTTTCCCATCTCAAAATAAAAAAATTCTTTTTGAGTTTTCATATAATGGAGAAAAAGAGCAGTTGCCCACACCTCCAGTTTGTGCCAGGTTAATAACAGAGTGATCTATTTGACTGTCTTGTATTTCAGCTGGAATTTGTGCTTTCAGGTCCTTAGTTGGTTATTTTTGGTGGCCTGGGCTGCTTATTTCTGCCAGCTCAGAAGATGTGCTTACAATGAAGAGTTTGGTTTAGTATTTGGTGTATTTTCTGCATGGGATGAATAATTCTGCTCCCATTTTCTGTTGTAGCTGTTGTGGACCTGTGTGAATGCAAGTGTAGGGGCTTTGATTAAGGGGAAAGTGCTGATAGGTGGTGATCTGATGAGGAGTTTCTGGGAACTGTAACAAGCCTTCATCTGCTGAAGTAATGGAGCTCTGCATAAATGAATATGGTTCCTTTTCCCCTGCTGCAGACTAAATCTTCCCAACAAGTTCAGAGAATGGTGGAAACACCCCTCTGTAAATGAACCACCACTGTAATGAGAAGTTACACAAATCCATAACATCTTCCCAATCCCATGGCACCAGAACAGCAAGACACTTCACAGGACAGGGAAAAACAATGATACTGAGGAGGAGGAACGGACATGAAAGAAACAAACAATAATAACAAGAATAGAGGCACATTGTCATTAAATGAAAACATCTTAAAAAAAGACCTTTCTGACAAACCACAGAAATAGCAGACATGCAGCCTTTTTAATAACTGTTCCATACTGGAGTTTTGCACACATACCCCCTGGAAGCTTAATGCAATCCAAATGTCTGTCCCTTGGACAAGGCCTGGGGGTAAATGCTCTTTGATGCCTGAAGGAACAAGTGAAAGCTTGCAGGTTACTCAAACCTGTAAAAACCCCATGCTCCTGACTATGCCTCTCTCCATTTCAATATGATTTTTTAACATTTGATGTTTTCTTCATCATTTTCATTGTTTCTATGGGAGGGAAGTGAGGGGAGAGGGGGAAGGAGATTTTTAGTAAATGTGTCATCATAAAAGGTATGTTTGGTGTCTACACTAAAAATAACCTGTGTGGAATTTTAGTTAGCATTGATGTTGGACTGCTGCAGCCCTCAGCAGTGTCATACTGTATTTGAAATGGATAAATGTCTCCATTTATATGATGATGGGGGTTTTAGATGAGCTGTCCTATTAGACAAATACTACAAGCTGAAGGGATGGACAAAATACCATATGGGACAATACCAAAGCCAGTAGCTGTTCCTTCCTAGACCTCTCAAAACAGTAGATTTTTTATGAAGAAAGTATTCAAAATTTTTTTTTCTTGGTGTACTGAAGCCTTTTAAATGTTCACTTCTTTCTAACAGCCTTTTAAATTTTCACTTCTTTCAATAGTGGGACCTATCAGATCCAATAACCATCTGGCTCTTAAATCAGGGTTTATTATGTGACTTTAATCTCTCATAACAGTATCTATTAATAAATTTTCAAAAGCCAACTCAAGAGCATTAGAGATTGTGTTCAACTAAACAGAGTTAAAATACATGCGATGGATGAATGTTCACCCATTTCTATTTAATGTTTTGTTACAAGCCTTTTAGATTGTTGTATATTTTTCCTATGTCTTTTATCACAATTCAGTGTTAGGTTATTATAAACATTATATTCTCCAACCTTCAGAATTTCATTAGGAGTAATGGTAATGGTCATAGCCTCCAAGTCTGTAGAGAGGTGAAACAAAGTAAAATTAAACTACTGCCAATCTTATTTTATGGTGTTTTACTAGAATTAAAATGTGTTGTATATAACCCAATAACTCCTATTGCAGTTTGCAAACTAAATGAAAGCAATGTAGTGTCAAGAACTATTGCACAAATAATGGAATTCAGCAACTCCAAAGTGCCAAAAAATGGTTTCTTTCTATATAAAATGAGAAGGGAAATGGAGACTCTGCTTCTGTTTTCTGCTGGGATCTCTGTGTGTATGGATTTGCCTATGGGAGGACCAGGTTGGTGGTGGGTTCAAAAATTCACTGGTTAGACAGGCAGGATCCTACCAGAAACTGCCCATGGAGTGCTCTGCATCCACTGCTTCCTCTCCTGCCAGTTCTCCCAGGGCTCCCTTGGTGCTGTAAGGATGACCTTGCTCAGGCATGCATCAGGCACAAGCATGTCAGGATACATGTGATGTATCCTGTGACTCCATGCAGGTTAATGCTTTTCATCCCCAGTGACAGACCAGGAAAGTGTGCTAGGCTGCAGGTTGGGCACAGACACGATGCACAGGGACTAACTGTGGCTGCTCTTGGAGTGCAGACAGGGCTTCTTCCAGACTTTCTGTGATGACTTATTACAGTTTGGGCAGACTTTCATATAATTTCCAAAAGGGCATGTTAATGTCTTGTACCTCTTGAAAGACACACTTTTAAATAAGATGCAGCTGCCCTGTACTTTCAGCCTGTTCGCTTGCTGCCTTATGAGAAAAGATGACTAACTCATTTGCGGCAATCCTGAGCAGTAATAACTTCAAATTTATGGTGCACCCAGTGTCCAGATGCCTCAGGGTGCCTGACAGGCTATAACTTAAAACGTAACTTTAAAAAAATCCCGTGTGATTGGACACAATGGAGCCGAGGGAGGAACAGAATCCCTATTGTGTGACAAACAGAACGGCGTCCCGCAAACAATCTCCAACCCAAACTGGCTGCAGCCCAGGGGGGTGCCATTGTGCTCTCTGAAATGCCAGAGAGCAGCACTCACTGCAGCTAAGGGGAAGCATTTGGACAGGCAGGCTTGGCACAGGGAAAAGCAGAACCAGCTGCAGCTTCAGTCCGGGGAGCCGTGGGTTTTGTTAACCAAGGGTGAATACTTCAGAAAGGAAGTGGCAGGCATCTTACAGATGTCTTTTATAGCTGTTGCTGTTCCTCAAAAAGCCTGCTTTTCAGAGTACACTTACACTCTTATTAATCTAATGATTGCTCTGTACATATAGACACACACATTCTTCCATTGGTCCTGCTCTAATTTCAGATACTTACAGAACTACCTGTGACTTTAATCTGCTCTCAAAATCAACTTCTGCCCCAAAGTGCAGGTGTAGCAAGGATTTGAATCAGCTGCTGCTCTTAGTGAACAGCGAAGGTAGCTGCTGACAGGGGGACATGTGAGATCCTCTGCCCAGTTACTTCAGTCTCCAGACATCTCTGCTTTGTGAAGCTGAGTAGACCTGTAAAGTTTAAACAGAAGGCTCTGTCTGAAAGAGGGAACTTATTTGAATCACGCTATTGTTGCTTGTAAACAAAGACACATTTCTAATTTTTGTCTTTATTTAGAAAACATAATAATGAAGGGAATAAGGAAAAATCATATTGCTGCCTTTAATCCTCCTATTGCTTTCAAAACTGAGTAATTTCACTACGAAGTATTTGTAAGAACACAACCTTTGAAGTAGCTATTGGTTTTCCTCATTTTTCCTTTATTGTTTGTTTTTCTAAGTACTGCTTAAATAAATTTACAGTTGATCCTTGCAGACCTTGGCAATAATATCCAAAAATCATTTGAGCCAGAGTCATCATACTTGATGATTCTTATATTTTTTATATAAGAGTCAGAGTCAACTCTGACATATTGATGTTTGGTACAGAGCTGCTGAGTACCCCTGGTGTCAGATGGAATATAATGAGGATGAGAGTTTTTAAATGAAAGCATTCAACAGAAAAGCTTTTTCAAACACTCATCCTGCACAGTTTAATGAGGACTTAATTCCTGACAAATGTTGGTGGTTTTAGTTTTTTTTTTGGTTGGTTTTTGTTAGGCTCAGTTCATTCTAAATGCGCATGTGGTGCCCCTGATTATGCAAGCCCTTAAGCTTTATAAAGCAGCTCATGCCCAAAAGTATTATTGAATCTGGTTCTGCTGAGGCCTCTGGGCGGAAAACTCCCAGATTTGTTTAAAATTTTCATATTCAGAACAGAATATGTATTTGTATTAATATTTCTCTTTCTCAGAAGAGAACATGTATTTGTATGGAGTGGAGCAAAGATCCACAGAGCAATTTAAGTGTCTGTCCTCTATGCCTGTGTTAAAGCAGTAGGAATTTCCCATTCTTCCAGAGGAATTTCTTACAGCACTGGGAAGGAAGTTTTTTCTGGGGGAAAATGTTGTTAACTGAGAAAGTGACTTCAGGGGAGGGCAGGCAGGCAGGAGAGTGAGAACCAAGGAAAGCACTAAGGTGTGTTCAGCATAGCTGTTGCCCATTCTTAAATCAGTAGCTCCCACTTTGGTGCATGCTATTCCCTCTTAGGACATGGATGTCAAATTACAAGGTGTATTGATTTCAGCTGTTCTAAAAAGAACTAAAACTAGCAAAGAAAAAGAAATCCAAAAGTATTACAAACAACATTCCAGTTCCCAGATCCCTGGTGTCAGTGGGAATTCCCCTTGCATTTCAAATCTACTGTGTCCAGCCCTAATGGTTTGGGCTTTTGTAGGCGTTAAAGCAAACTGTTCTCTTCTGGGACCAGGTTTCCTGAGCAGGGGAATTAAGTTGCTCCAGCTCACAGTGCAGGAAGAAATGAGCACATCTGTAGTGTGGAGAACTGGGGGATTTAAGCCCTCCACTGGTGGGTAAGACACAGCTGAATACTGAAAGATAAGAAGGTAGTGGACACTCACCCTGTTGAAAAGAGTGATTCAAATGCTGTTCTTCTGAGAATGGGAAGAAGAGAGTGAGGCCAGAGTGCATAAAAATTATGTGAAAGAATGACCTGAGACAAGTCTCTGAGCAAAGGACAGCACAGATTGTGGAAATGTGTGCTCAGAATGGCAAAATGAATTTTCCATAGCTGACAGTTCTGAGAAATACCTTCTGTGTATGTAGCCATTCTCCAAGGATTTAAAAACATTCTGTCAAGCAGCTTAATGATACTTCATGTAGTGGAGATTCATGGAGAAGTGAAAATAGGAATATCCAACAGCACCTGGCAGACATGAAAGACAGAGGTCAGTCATGAGAGTTGTCATCCATCTGCTAAAATAATATCAGCAAACCACTGTGAGTTCATAGTAGTCAGCTGTCTTCCTGCTACAGGAAAACCCAACGTGGTGTTCCAGCTTCGTGTCCTGTGGAGGAATGGTGGAAAAAATACTTCACAGCATTAAAGCTCTTTCAAGGTTTTAGAAAGAACTTGTTGTATGGTTGGACTGCCAAACATGAGGAGCTAAATGACTGGCACAGAGCAGGCACTGATAGGGAGCCTAATTCCCATGTTTTTTTTAGCAAATAAAAATAGAGAGCACAGTGTGGGAATTAGCTTGGTGATGAACCTTGTATTCCATGAAGATCCCTCTCACGATTGGGTAGCAAGTAGAAGAGGAAGCCAGCAAGTTTAAGGCTTATTGCTCCCAGAAGGAGCACAGGATCAGCTCCAGAGCAGGCTGTAATGGGAATTGGGAAGGTCTAACCTTTATGCACCAGGGCATGTATGGGAATGGCTAGGACTGAAGGAAGTAGCTCACCAGGGAGAGGGTGGATCTGGGAAGTCACTTTCCATTGATGAAGGAAAGGCTGAGTTGATCCTGAAGGGGCTGACAGGAAAAACAGGGGGTGTGGCACCAATTAGGGAAGTCACTCTCAAGCCAAAATAAGATATTCCTGAGCTGAGGAAGCCACTTCTGGGATGTGTAAGGATGTGGCCCAGTTCATGTGCTGCTGCATAAAGTGTTTCTGTCACTTGCTGTCTCTGAAGAAATTAATGGAAATTGCTTACACTAAAGGTTTTAAAATAAGTATTTTTAACCATTCTCTACTTGCTTTTTAGACTGCTTTCCTAGATCACTCATATGAAGTTTTCATGGGAGATAGCAAAAAAAAAAAAAATCTACTACGGTCCCATTATATTGTGCTCCTTTTAGGTCCACCACTATGAAACCTTAATTACTAGCTTAATCTCCTACTTACTCAAAATTTTGTCTTCTTTTATTAACCCTAGTTTCAAAACATCTCAAAAAACTGAAGTGGACACTTAATATGCCATCAGCTTGGGAATGTAAGTACAAATGCATGTCTGAATTTTAGTATATTCAAAGGGGAAGGAGAAAAATTTTAATTCTGAAATCCTGGCACCAGCTTCTAGGACTTCAAATACCTGAGAGAGGTATTTTGACAGCAACTACTCTGTGCATGTAAGCAAAGAATGAGACAAGTTTAAAACTAATCTTATAATTCACAGCTTTTCATGACCTTGAATATCACAACACAAGGATTCTGTATTAGTTTACAGAAAACCCAAAAAGCCAACTGTACATTGATTAGAAGAGAGATTTTGGTAGGGAAATAATTTGTTTGTTGCAATGTTTGCTGAATTCAAAAAGCTTCAAAAGAATCAGTGCAGGAAAAAAAACCCCACCACAGAAAAAAAAAAAGAAAAGGCAATCCTTAAAAATAGCTCTCAAAGGAATTTTGCTCAGCAAATCAAAGTGCATTAGGGAAAGAACAACTTAAGCTTTTCAGAGCACCAAAAAACACAGACAAAACAAACACTGTTAGAGCTGGAAAAGACCCTGAGACACTGAGTAGATGGAACTTTTTGTCATATTTTAAACAGCCACATTTAATTGTTTCAGAAAGTAGATGGTTTCACATGAAAGAGATTGAGTTCTGAGTGGGTAGTTTGACATAAGGTTTAAGTTGACTCCATGTCAACACAATTTGTTCCAGGTACTTCAGAGTCCTTGTGCCTGGTGATTACTGGTGGCAAGGGTGCCACTGTCCCCAAAGCAGGGCAGGCTCTAAAGCATACACTGCTCTTACCAAGCTCAGGTAGTTTCTTTTCTTTTTGAAGTGGAACTCTGTACAACTGAGGAAAGGAAAAAAAAAAACCCCAGCCCTGAGAGGTCTTTATGCTATTCCTCTTCCCATCTTTCACTCGGACTCTGCCTTGAGGTGAGCTGGAACCTTTCCCTCCTGAAAACCTTCAGTGCAAAATGAGTCAGTGCAAACCCCGTTTCCATGCTGGTCCAGGCTCTGCAGGGGGGAAGGTCTGGGAAGTCACCATGAAAAAAGAAAAATGGTCCCAAATGAAGTTCAGGACTTTGTACCTAGGCAGAGAAAGGGGCTTGGCAAATTCCAGGGAAATACCTGCCTGAAACCTTTGCATTCCTGGTCAAAGCTAGGCGTTATGTGCACACCTGAAACGTGCAGGTACACATGAGCTAAGAAGGAACAGTCTGACAATACTGTACATGTCCTGCACCTGAGGTACAATCCAGATAAGACCAAGATTTGCTTTAAAAGAGCTGCTCCTGATCACACCAGGCTAAGAGGAAGTGGATGGGGTTGGAGAGGAGATCCATAGATTCAGGAAGGAAGTTTTCAAAACACATCCGCAAACTTGGGTAAACTGCAGTGCAGAAATGTTTTGTGGGCCAGTTCAAACTGGGAAGGAGGAGCCATCAGCATGAATAACACCCTGTCTCAGGTGTGTCAGCTGCCACGAATTCTGGCAGTGCTAGGAATGCTGCAAAAGTTAATATTTTAATACTGCTCCATGCAAGGAACTCTTGAAAGGATGAAAAAGCCATTAGCCTCCGATTTCAGTCCAACTGCCTGCAGAGCAGGAGGAGGGAGGATAGAAATGTCAAGTCCCTGAAAAGTTTTAGAGATGATACTACACCATCTAAACAAGGGATTAGCAGTGAAAAGCCACCCTTTTTTCTTGGAGAACACATTTTCCTTCTAAGCTGCTGGACACTTCAGGGGCTGGCATGTTCACTTCTGGCATCCTGAAGAGCATTTGGGTCTTAGATCCTTTTGTTTGTTAGAATGTGACATATTAAGTATGACACTTAATTAGCTGTTCCTCGAGTGGAGGGCCTAACATACCGTGCCTCTGCTATGGTGTTGCAACAACAAGTACTGTAACTCCAGACAAAAACTCTTGCAATTATTTTGTTTGTCACCAGAGGTGGACTCCTGCCACGGAATTTCATGTGGGGCACAGCAGCTTTCATGAGTACGTAAGAGCCTCCATCTGAAAATACCTCGTTCCTTTTCCAAGGAAGTTATGTAAATGAATTTTGACAGTGTAAGGCTTCAAATCTGGAGGCTGCTGGATTCCCTTGTGTTTCTCCTCGGCGCTGTGTATAGAGTAACACAGAAACAATATGCTCAGTTTCTTTGTGCTGCACTGCAAGTGAGTCACAGCTATAAGGTAAATGGCTGATTAAATGGAAAAAAAGGGTATTTTGCTACAGGTGGACAGGCAGTTGTGAATTTGTGATCAATGTCACACCACCAATACACCATGAAAAGAAAGACTGGTGACAGTTTTGTCCAGTGCTACAGCATTTTTTTCTAATTTGCTGAAATAGAATAAGACACAGGTGACGGCATTCCACACTGGAGTAATAATGGCTGAAATTTGCAAAGTAAAACAGTTGCTCTTGTGTACTGAAAGAGCTTAAAACCAAGACACAAATGCATCCAAACTGTAATATTACCTTTAACTTCCCATAGAAGAAATCTTCTAAGGTTCAAAATGAAGACCATCCCCCCCCCAAGTGGATTTTTGTTTTCTCTTCTGAAGAGAAAAATACTGAGGCCTTCATAAAGTGTAAAATGATTTTAGAATATTCATGACCTTTGGAAAAGGTCAGAGACAGGGAAAATGATGCCAGCATCTTAATCTAATGCATATTAAGAAAGACTGGCATCCAAACAATGAAGTGTTCTGGTCTCCAAAAATATTAAGTATGTTCAATTATGCATGGGGAAGCTTTAGAGCTAGATGTTAATTAAAAGAATAGTTAAATTTTGCTCTTAGTCGTAAAACCAAAGAAATTGCCCCAGGCAATTTATTTCCTCTAAGTTCAATTTATTTGTTTTTGAGATGGTAGAATTCTTACTTATACAGATTTAGATCCTCCATTTTTATTACTAAATTAGCAGTCAGTGTTCAGGCTGTCAGTCAAGGTATGAAATCTGTGGGTCTGGTGCATTTTCATTCCTGAAATTATTCTTTCAACCGTGTTGTTGGAGCCTTTCCTCCTTTCTTCTTGTCAAATTAAGGGCCTCATAAAATTTACCAGAGCATTTGCTCACGTATTGAATATCATGCAATATTATATAAAATTCTCTGTATAAACATGCGTGTTGGTGGAAATGTACATGAACTTTTTAAAGATTTTTGTCTCATAAGGCTTTATGATAGCTAAACTACAACACTGCAGATGCTAAGTACCAAAAGTCATTGTGTGTAAATAGATAAGGGAACAAAAAATAGTCAGAGGGAGTTTCATGTTCAGCAAGACCCGATTTTTTAAATTTACTTTTTACCTTAATGTCCACCTATGGATGAGCAGAAATCCAACTGATCCAAAGCACTTTCATGATGATTCGTTCCCTGGCATGTGGTACCTAAAATTCAGGATATTTGTTTCATTCCTTCCAAATGACACCGACACAGAACTTTTCTAACACTTTGCTGGAAAACGACCATCTTTTAATACTGAACTTCTACTGTTTATACATCTTTTAACGTAAAAAGAGGCAGAGAGAAAAGGGGTTGTTACGCTCCAGTGGTTTAATTATTATCATTAGCAGCAGAATTTTAAAATATGTCTATAAATAGGTTTTTTTCCCTTTTCCTCCTTTTCCTTCTGCTTGCCTCACATGCCTTCATACTTATTTTTAATTCCTTAATCACATATGATTACAAATCCCTTTTCTAGATACACCACCACTTCAGTTTAGAGAGCAACAATGAGTATGGCATCAATGAAAACCCCAAAAATCCCCAAGAAAGCTATTCAGCTTACTAGAAGGTCAATGTATATTGTGCATATATATAAGGTATATTTATAATGTATATTGTGATTTTGTGAAGAGTACTGGTGTGATGTTAGCAACCTGTTCAAGTCGAACTTTTCCTCCCTGTTCGACTACATTGTGTGTACTTTTAGTCAGAAAACCATGCCTTTGCTGGCTGTGTCGTAAGAATATACAGAATTTTTTTTTTTTTGGACAAAAAGCGCCATGTTTGCGTGCTCGCAAGGATGCCCAATTTCTGCCTTTAGATCCGCTCTCCCTCAAAACCAACCCCCGAGAGTGAAGGATTACTCGGTTTCGAAGCGAAGCTGCCTTCACGCATCGGTGGAACACCAAAAAANCCGCATCCAGCCCCTCTTCCTGCCCCCTCCCCCGGACTCCCGCTCGCCGCTCCCGGTGGGATGGAAGTCCCCCCGTAAGCCTCTTCCTTCTCCCCCCGGTAGCCGGCGGCGGGCCCCGAGTTTCGGTGCAAAAATGCTGGGCATGTACGTGCCGGATAGGTTCGCCCTGAAGTCGTCCCGGGTGCAGGACGGGATGGGGCTCTACACGGCCCGCAGAGTGAAGAAGGTGGGTGATGGCGGGGGAACGGCCCGGCCCGGCCCGGCCCGGCGGGGAGCGGCTGCCACGTATCACCGGGGAGTTGGGCGGCTCTCCCGCCCCTCTGCCCCGCTCCAAGTTCGCCTGAGCCGCGCTGTGCCCGCCCGGGCTCCCTCTGCTCACGGGAGGCACCGCCCGCCCGCTCCCCCCTCCCGGTGCAAGGAGCCTCCCGGGGCGCTGCCGCCTCAGGCGGGAAGGGGCGCGGGGGCCGGCGGAGGGTTTGCTCTGAGGAATTTTATTTTCCCCATTTTGTGTTTTATTTATTTATATATATTTTTTTTTTTTTTTAAACTTGGTTCGTGCGTCTGGCACAGTTTTGAGGGCAGAGCTCCCCCGGGCGGGACCGCCTCCCCGAGGGTCCGCGCTCTGAGGGCGGCGGGGGCCGCCCGGAGTTCTCGGGCTCCCGACACCTCCCTCACGGCTCTCCGGGCTCGGCGGGACCGTGGTTTAATTCCTTTTTTCGGCGTAATAAAGCCGGGCCCCTGAACGATGTCATTCAGCTGAACCGAGTCTCGTACTCCAACCAGGTGATGCCTCTTCACACTTCATAGTTGAAAGTATCTTGATCATGTGAAATTCCAGCTGACGTTGTCCAGGTGGCTTGTTAGGACACATAAAGGCATACCAAAACTATGAACCCATCATTAGTATACACTTTTCTGTGTTTTGTACGTTTTGCCTTCCATCTTTGTCCTCGTTTTGGCTCTGATTTTATTCCTAATTTTTCACTGGTTTCATCAACAGGACTTAGACTCGATCGGGTGGAGGTCTCACATTTTTAAGGTGTCCCTGAGTGTTAGGGGGACCGGAAGGGAACAATTTTATTTTGTTTGGTTTAATTCTTTGAAACTTTTCTGCTGAGGTTCTGAAGTTTCATTTCAAAACTTTTTGGGTTCACAGAGCAAGGAAGGTTGTACACTATTAGCATTTGTTCATTTCTGGACTCTGAAATAGAGTGAAACTCATGGGAATCAGTATCCCCAGTTCAGAGCTGGGGGTCTGAGCTTCTGCCCTTTACTCTGTTGACAACTGACCCATTAGAGCTGCTTGCTGGGACAAATACAGCATTTTCTTGCAAGAATTATTCCACCTTACTTAGGAACTTCATACAGGCAAAGTGTGTGAGGTCAGAGCTGTGCAAGCACCTAGAAAAAGTGTTGCAAGTGCGATGTGTACTTCATGTGGACTGCAGAAGGCAAAGGCAGAGGCTGCTGCAGTAGGATCTGTTTGTATGAGGAATGTCTGGTGGCAGTGTTTGTTACAGACCTGTCCTTTGGCACTGAGTCCTCTGTGCTGGTAGCACAGACAGCTGTGGTGTGCAAAGCCCTGGTCAGAAGAACAGGCAGAGGAGCCAACTCTTGAGTTGCTCTGTGTTTTTTTAAAACATAGTCTTAAAATTTGTTGGGGACCTAAGTCCTGTGTTCTGTGTTGGGAGAAGGGTGGGTTTGTAAATAACACAGGTGGTACACTGGACACAGCCAGACTCCATGTTACTCTTTTCCATGGAAAGAAAATACAGACTGAAGTGCTCTTAACTTGTTCCCCTGTTTAGTAATGAGGCAGAAGTACCACACTTTGTGGCTGTGATTAAGAGTAGCTTATAGCTGTTAAATTAATTCCATGGAGTTTTGGGACTGGGAGGAGGTGTTGAATGTGACACTTTATTGTGAAGTAAGACCTAAATTGCTGAGTAGGAAATACTGCACTGTTTTCTCTCTGTTGCTGTCACACAATTGCAGTTGTCTGAATTGAAAGTTAAAAAAAAAAAAATTGGATGATCTTTTAATCAGAAATTGCAGTACCAGCTCTCCAAGTGTTGTGGAGGCCTCTGAAAATTCTGCTATTAGCAAAGTTTTGGTAGTAATACATTCTGAACTGCTGTTGCCTACCATCTGCTTGTGCACCTTCAGGCACGTGGGGCTTTCAAGATTTTGTTTGTAATCATAAAAGGTGCAAACTTTTTGTTTTGTTTCCTTAACAAAGCTGTGATTCCCGTGTACCTTCTGTTTTCCATGAGCTGGCCTCAGGCTGCAGAGCACCCACAACATGAGGCTCTCGGTGTAATCATCAGAGAGCCATTGCATTTCTCAGTGTTTTGCTGCAACTGGAAGAGTAGTTACTGCTGCTTTTTTGAAAGCAACTGTTGAAAATGGCTTTTTCAGCACTGGAAAAATGTGCTTTTCTATACTGAATCATTTCTCTGCCTTCAGACTGTGTTGTATGCCTCGCTTTTATTGAGCAGAAGGGAAGTTGAAGTCTTTAGTGTGTTTTTGATTAATGTATGTTGGCATATAACAACATGTTTATTAACCAGAAATAATGTGTGTGTGTGTGTGTGTGTATATATGAAGAAAATGTCTGAAAGGCTAAACATGAAAGGCTAAACAAATAATTGCACTTATCCCCATGAACCAAGACATCAGGTTTTGGTTTCCCCCCAAATTTGAGAAGCCATAAAAAGTGCTTAGAAATCTGCATCACCTGCAGCTTATGTTATGTTTACTCTGTGTTCAGAGGTGGACATGTTTGTCATTGTTCTGAGCTTCCAGAAGGTCTTGAATGCTTGAGTACTGCAGTAGGATTTCCTGGTTTGGAGTACTGAGGTGGGAATGGTGTGTGGTGTTTGCTGTTCTGAGCTGTTCCTGTGCTTCAGTGATGGGTGAAATTAACAATGAGGGTGCTGTACACATACAGATGTTGTATTTACCTGTTTCCACCTTCCTTGCCGATGGGGTAAGAGAAGGAGGAAGTTTCAGCCTGAGTATTGAATCCCAGGATTTGAAAAACTGGCAGGGGAGGAACTCTGACATGATTTATCAGCAGAATGATGAAGGGTGGTATGGAAATCAATGAGAAGTAAGGATATGAAGCCCCAGAGTGCCAGTTTTTACTGTCACTGCCCCTGTCTGGCTCCTTTGTTGCTCTGGGCTCCAGTTGCTGACTTCTGCTGTTCTTGTGTTTTTACCTTCTGTTTTGCTGTTCCTTGTAGTGAAATGTTCTTTGTGCACATTTAAAAATTTGTCCCTCAGTTCTGTTGCCGCATTCTGCAATGTCAGTTTCCTTTTCCTTTATTTATTACCACTCCAGGTTTAATTTTAAATATAAGTTTTTTGTTTTTCTAAAAAAATTTGATTTCCTGTTTCCAAGTGGAACAGACCTGGATGTTTTCCATTCCACTTTTTTCTCTTTGCCCTACCTGTAGGCAATCTGTAAAAACTAGATTGAACCCCCTGCCATGGGCAGGGACACCTTCCACTACCCCAGGGTGCTCCAAGTCCCAGTGTCCAGCCTGGCCTTGGGCACTTCCAGGGATTCAGGGGCAGCCACAGCTTCTCTGGGCACCCCGGGCCAGGGCCTCACTGCCCTCATACTAAAGAATTTACTTCTAAATCATCTTCCCATGATCTGAGTTTAGGCTCCAAACACAAACAAAACACTGGCAATAACAAAAGCAAGAAGGAAAGCGTGTAGCAAGCTATTGCTGGGAATATGGAATGTGCCTGGAGGAAGGGATGAGTGGACAAGATCAATACTTTTTTTTTTTTAAACCAGAATACTGTTGTTTTTAAAAGAAACACCCAAGTTGCTTTTCAAT
Source organism: Hypocryptadius cinnamomeus (assembly GCA_013400635.1). NCBI lineage: Eukaryota > Metazoa > Chordata > Aves > Passeriformes > Zosteropidae > Hypocryptadius > Hypocryptadius cinnamomeus. Next base: position 98,447 of record VYZP01019887.1, read on the forward strand.
ATACACTTAAATGCTTGAAAGGATAAGTGTTTTTGGATCTGAATGCTGCCTGAAGGAACACAGCATCCTACATTGCAGGTTTTAGGGCCTGTCCCTGCAAATAGGGACAAGGCAGTGTGTGTGGGGGGAAGTTGGGCCTGTGGAAGAAGAAAGTCCTATTTAATTACTTTGCCTCGCTGCTCCTGTGACGCCTGTGCAGAAAAAAACCCCTTGATGCCAAATACTTTTGGAAGAACATATCAATGGATGCTTTCACAGCGGGTGTTATGACTAGCAGGTGGTAGAACATTTTAATTTTGTTTATTAAGGCTCAAATTAATTCATGAGCACGTGCATACTCCCTTACATTTTTAAACAAATCCCTCTGTATGATCAAGCCCCCAGTTATTCAGTCTTTTGATTTGTGGCACTTCAAAAAGTAGCGTTGCAAATAATCTTGCAAATAAATCTAATGTAAACCTGGTGTGTGCCAAATTCTTTGTTTTAGTTGGATGCCTGTTGCAAGGTGCTTCCTGAAAATTTCATAAGAAATGTAAGAAATTTGACTTGTAAATTTCAGCCTTATTTAAGATAAAGAAAAGTCCTGCTTCCCAAAGGAGAAATAAGCATGCAGAAGGTAGGTATGGTTTTATGAGATTCTTCAAAGTATGAGAGGAGTGGGAATGAGCTTCAAGTTGAACCCTCAAGGATGTGCACCTTCTTGGCAATAAAGTAGGACAATAAAGGAAAACTCTCCTTTCCTGTTTGAGGCTAAAAATTACTCCTCTGCTGGAGTTTGGTGATTGACTTGCCTTTTTCTTTTCTCCCCCTATTGACTTTTTTCTTTTATAATTATTCCTTAGGGTGAAAAGTTTGGCCCCTTTGCAGGGGAGAAGCGAATGCCTCAGGAACTGGATGAGAGCACAGACTGCAGGCTCATGTGGGAAGTGAGTAAAGTGACCTCATCACACCTCGCACAAAGTGTTTTCAGAATTAAGTTTTACTGTAACAAATCCTTTCTATTTTGTTTCATTGCTTAAAGATCCTGCAGTGAGATTTAGTGCTTTTAAATTACGCTGCCTGGGTGGAGGAGGGTTGACTTCTTTAAAGCTAAAGAAAAAGCAAATGATGATTTCTAATCAATGCAGTGTGAAAAAACATCAAGTCAAGCCAAATACAAATATAATAACACTGTGAAAAATCATTAAAACATGTGAAAATAATTAGAAAAATTAAACTAATTTGAATTGGGAAGCAGATTGTAAGTTACAGAGATACTGATTTATGCTGATCAACAGGTACCAGCTTATGGCTTCCTTCTGCTGTAATATGAAACATTTCCTGGTGTGACACTTGTGTTGGGATTTGGCAAACTGCATGAGCAAAGTTTTAAAATTTTACCAGTTTTTAATGTAATGAGTAGGTGTAAGGTCTTTAGCAAAATAGAAGCCTGGTGCTATGGGCAGGCAGTTTACTGTGGAGCAGCAGTTTATGCACTAGTTCTTGTAATTAGGTACATAACCCATCCTAGCTCCTGTTGTACCTGTGTGTGCCTGATGTAAAATCTGAGTTCACCAGTTGAGGAAATTACACTGACTGAAAAACACTGGCAATAACAAAATTTCCAACTTGTTAAAAATGCCTTCTTTCTGCTATCTCTGTTCTGTCTTTGTAATCTTTATTTACTGCTGTGGTTCTTTGAGCAGAATTTATTTTTTCTTTTTTTTCCTTTTTTTTTTCCTTTTTTTCTTTTTTTTCCTCAGCCAAGCAGTTTCTATTGAATGCACATTTAATCCTCTTTTACACTGAGGAGAGGACTCATTTCTTACTTTTTTACCTCTCTGTGGTTAGAGGTGGAAGGTCTGTTACTGCATGGTACAAAAAAACCTTATGTTTGACATCTGGCTTAAAGCACTATCAGTGCATTTACCACAAAATACATGCTTATTTGAAAAATCTCTGGCATTAACATCACTGAGCAGCTTATGAAGAGAGCAGAGTATTAATGCAGCCTTAGCAGAGCTACAGATGGGTTCTATACACTAGAATGGTGAGTGAGAGAATGTTGTAATCCATCTCTTTTTACCCAAACTCAGTACAAATATTGTGAGTGGTAAAATATTCCTAGATGAGTGCTAACTCCAGCCTGTGAAGCTCTGTTTTCTCCCTTTCCCTTTATTTTGTCTATTTCAATCTAGGGTTGTGCCCCAAATGCCCTTTCCCAGGGAAGAGGTGTGGACAATTTGTTCCTCTTTCCCTTTTGGTTTAGGTACTCAGAGCAGCCAGTTTCATCCTCTCTGTTCCCAGCTGAAAGCAGAGCAATGCAGCGTGCTTTTGTTACAGATGTTTGCTGAGTACAGTACTTGGTAATGTGCCCTGGCTCGCTTGGCTCTTCCTGATGTTTCTGCAGGTTGTTTTAAATCAGTAAAATGCTTGTGCTAGAGCAAGATTTTCAGAAAAGACAGTGGGTGGGTTACACCCACTACAATGAGAAGGCCTTTAGGTTTGTTGGAAAGCTTTATGATTTTCCAGATTCCTCATTGCTCATACTTAAATAGATTTATCTGTTTCTGCACGACAGGAAAGAAAAGGCAAATACATTTATTTATTGGCGACACTAATGTGACCCCGTTGACAGCAAATCAGAAAATGAGGTTTTTATGAACTGTTTTAAAATAATTTCATAATATCTTACTGTAACCTAGTTTTGAGAGCCTTGAAAAGATTCCTGCATACCAAATTTTATGACTTCCTGAATGTTTTGACCCAAGTTGTTCATGTTTACTGAAGTTGATCTGAACGTGAGCTTTATAATATAATTTAAATCATGCTGGGAGTAGTCTGAAGTTGAAAGTTGAGACCAGGAATGCAGAAAGTAAGACTTGAACAGCCCAAGTAGATGGTTATTCCAGAGCCTGTGGGAAGCACGCACAGAAACTGGCCAAGTTTGTGTGTAGTCAGCTGTACCAAAGATATTAAAAATAATTAATTTGAAGGCTATTGGTGGGAGGCACACTACAGCCTGACTTCACAGTCTGATGGCAGTCAAAAAAAAAAAAGTTTTCAGAGAGAACACCTTCAGAAAGAAGCCTCAAGCAGTAGAGGATTTTTGTAAGTCAAGGAGAAAAATGGGCATTAGTGCAACATTTCTTTCCTTGGCATGTGATGCCTGGGATCCAGGCTTCAATTTTATGGCATATTTTGCTGTGAGGAAGTTTGCCACATGCATTTCTAGTTGTGCAGAGTGGTGCTCTGTGATGTGGTCTGTTTTGATCAAGCCATTCCTTTTTCTCCCAGACCAGCATTGTGAGTTGGCATCTTTAAGGCATCACGTTGGGACGGAATTGCACGCATTGTGTTTTCTTTTGGTCTCAGGGAAAACGCGGCACCCAGAACATTTACTGAGCCCAGTGATTTTGTTCAGGAAAACACTGAAGATGTTAGAGTTTCTATTTAAATTAAATATAGCAGAATGCCATTGCTCTGTCTGTAACATGCATAGTTGTGAAGAAATCAAAGGTTTATACTTGCTCATTCAACAGATTCCTGGGAAGTGGAAGATTCCAGCGGGTGGGAAGCATCCTTGATCTTGCTGTTATCTTTGTAAAGCGCTACAGGCTGAAATGTTTTATTTATGAGTAGCGTGAAAGGAAAAAAACCCTCGAACAAACCCGTGGTAACCATTTAGTTAAGAGTGATAATAAAAAGCCAAGAAAAGGTCCAAATGGCTTTGTGCTTTCTCTTTGTTAAGAAAACACCTCTGTGTTATCCCCCAGCTCTCTAAGTGTGCTGGTGAAGCACACAGCTTGTTGCTGGTGATGAAATGAGAGTTTTGTTGTTACACCTTGATTAAATACTTCTTTGTGTGTATTAGTAAACTTGGCATAGCAGCATTGGACTGTGTGTATTTGCTGGAGAAGCAAGTGCTTAAAGGCAAGCAGGAAATAATCTTCAGGTTAGAAGTTCACAGGCGTTTTTGCTCTGGAGGCTCAGATGTGCCTTTGTGAAGGGAAGATATCAGTTCATTTATGTATGTTCAGTTCCTTTTCTTCATTATCCTTAACCAAGAGAGGAGAATTCATTTCACTCCTACTGGATTGTGGCAGGCGTATACTTCTGGTGATGACTTTGGCAAATGTTGAAACAGGGAGCTCTGGAAAGATTTGGTCCTTCTTCAAATACTCTGACATACCATGGAGAAATGTTGGTCAGGGTTGGATGGAACATAATACACCATGTAATGCTGAATGTTACATATTTCAGGTTGGGTTTCTGTCTGTCTGCCAGGATCATGTTTTCTTCATTGTTACATTAAAACCAAAGAGATCCGAGAATAGTCTTTCAATGGAAGCCAATGTTTGTGTTTATTTATATAAGAAAATGAAATGAACTTACATTTCTACTGCTTAACTTGCATCACTTTTGCTGTGACAGTTGTTTTCAGTTAAATAAGCCTGCCTGAAAACTAGTGAAGGCAACAGCAAATCTGCTATTGGCTGCAGCCAGCTTCAGATCAGAGCTGTGGTGTTTAGGATTGAGGTATAAGAAGTCAAGCACATTAAGCTTGGTGTGTTTTCGTGGCTTTCTTATTTTTTTGGTTTTTTTCTCCTTTCTTTGATATCTTGCCTATAAAATGTGCTTCTGGCATAGGAAGACTCTTACACACAAGACATTAAGTGAAATGATGTCCATTGATTCATGATGAATTAAATCTTAATTAGGTGAATTCTGTGTTTGCTGTCAAGGTGAATATAATACTATAAATCTAATTCTGAGCAATATAGTCTTTAATTTTTCTGTGTGTAGACTACCTTCCTAGACTACCTTGATTGTTCCTCAAATACTGTTTGCGTTGAAAACTGTTTGCTTTTAAATGTTTTTGGGTGAATCTTTGTTTAATTTTTAGAAATGCTTTTGTTTTTCTCATTTCTTAAATGATCTGGGCTTTTACAGAAATAAGAAATTGGTGCACTCTCTCAGATGCAAGTCTATGTCCCAGAATTTCAACTTTAGTAAATTATTCTCAAATGGGATAGATAGGTATCCAGAGCAGTTATTAATGTTGTTGTAATCAACTCTGTTAAAACTTGCTTTAGTCATCTTTTTCCATGTTGAATGTATGACTTTGTATTAATTTTAGTGACTTTTGGAGCAGGCCCATTACTGATCTTTTGGTTTGGGTGATGAGAAGGATCTCCTACTGAGAGCAGCTGAGAGTGTTAACCTCCCACCTTCAGTGGGATGTGTTTAAGATGCTGGAAAGCACGTGCTGCTAGGCTGAGATGTTTGTATTCCAGTCTGAACTTACTGTAGAAAATCACACACAGTTTGCTTAGGGAGATTTGGGTATCATTCCAGGGGAAGGGGAGTTCAACCTTGCTCCTGAAAGCTCCACAGAATGATTACAGGAGCCTAGGAGTGAGCTTCCTGTATCCTTCTGTCCTGGCAGGGTCAGATCATATCATGCACCAGAAGGAGCTTCATTACCATGGAAAACTTGCTGTGTGTTTTGGCTGAAGGAAAATGTCACATGCTGTCTCTGTCCCAGGCTTCTTACTGAGCAAGCAAATCAGCAGTTGCTGCCTCAGGTTTCTTTTGCTGGAGTTATTTTAATATCTCCAGCAATTTTAAAAAGTGAGTTTCTACTGTGCAGTGAGCTCTGTGATAGTCTGAACTCAGGGTGCAGAAGTATTGCATCTAGCTGTTTTATGCTACAGCAATAAAGATCATATTTTCAGCTAATCCAAAAAGAAGCAATGCAGAAACCAGTACTTTTCTCTACATGATTGTTTGATAACATAGATTTTTCAATCTAGAAATGTTTAGGAAATTGTTTCCAGAAAGTGGCTTTAGGTGTTATTTAGGCCTGTGTAGGGTTTCATATGGGGAGCTTATACATTGAACCAGAGACACATCTTTTCCTGAACTCCTCTGTTCCTGAATTCTTCTGATGCTTGTTAATGTGGCATCATTCAAATTGTCCTGATTGGGGAACCTCACCCTGTGTGGTGACACTGAATGTCGTGTGTTTCATCTTACATTGAAGGCATTTGACTGCATTCATTCAGTGACACCTTTTGTGCTGATTCTGAAGAAGATAGTTCTTGGGCACCTCAATTTGAGGCACATAATGTGGATATGTGTATGCATTTTAGGTGTTGGTTTTAAGTGCAAGGTTTGGGATCCGCTGCCATCAGTTCATCCACTGCCTTCAGTTCATTTAGGAACCTTCTATTCGTGCAACTAGAAAAGGACTGGTTCATGTCACCAGTCTAGTCCACACAAAGTACGGTGTTTTTGCACTTTTTCTTGACTTCTTATGCTCACATCTGTATATTCAATGCAGCATTATTTCTTTATGAGGTGGAAAAAGCAGTGGAAAATACAGAATGTTTTTAAGGGATTTATCGTATTCCTTTATCGATAGTTTCCTTATGTGTTAAAGCTCTGCTTCGTGTTTGGCATCTGTTTGTGGATTGGCAGAGACTGAAAGCATAACTGAGATGACTGTGTATCACTGAAGCAAATATAAATTATATTATTTTAGGATCAAGCAAATAAAGAAAAATCGATGAAAAGTTAGATAGTGTAAAAAGTTAGAAAGTTTTTATAATAGGGCCTGGATTGCTTCTCATTCCAACTCAAGATCTGATGGAAGCCTTTATAGGATCTACATGGTGGGCTCCTGTAACTTGTGCTTTGGTAGCTAAAGCACAAAGCCTCTGTAGAGGCTGGGTGATTATTACAGTATCACAGAATACTTTGGATTGGAAAGCAGCCTAAAGACCATCCAGTTTCAGCCCCCCCGCCAGGGGCAGGGATGCCACTCATTAGATCGGGTTGCTCAGGGCCCCATCCCATCTGGCCTTGAACACTCCCAGGGTTGGGACATCCAGGGCCTCTCTGGGAAACCATTAGTGCTTAGTGTCAGATAATATTGTTTCCAGATGCATTTCAATGTGTAGGTTTGACACTTTTCACTGTGGTTAATCCATGTGTTGGAAAGTAAGAGCTTTTAAAGTTTGAATGTTGGCACCTTTTCATGATGTGTCCTTTTTCCTTCAGAAGAGCAGTAATGAGTTTTGAAGATCCTTATTTGTTTGCAGAACTACAGTAATTCTTTTTTTGCTTAATCTGAGAACAACGTGCTGTCACCAGCTATTATTGTAATGGAATACAGTTTTTGTCTATTTAATGATACTCTAAATGTTTAGGTAATTGAAGCAGTCATACTGAAGAAATATGATATTGCATTCTATTAGAAACAAATATAGCAAGAATGTGAGCAATTTATATACAAAGCCACGAAGACAATCTAATTTTGATCTTACATAGCCAAATTCCCTAGCTCTTAGGAAATACCTGCCCTGGATACTTCTTGTTGACAGATGGAAAATAAAATCCATTCATTATATAAATAAATCACATGCAATAATAGTGTGGCTGTATGACCTTTTTGCATGGCTCTCTGTTGTCTGGATCAGTGGGGATTCAAGTGATCTATTATTTAAAATGAAACAAACGGGGTGTTTTGGCAGTGACAGATGTGTTTTTACAGCAGTATGTCTTTGTGTTTTGAGGGGGAAGAATGACTTAGTTAATAATATTAAGTTTTTATTTCTATTATCTTCCTTTTGTCAAAGTAAGCTGGAATTCTCTCAAAGTTGTAGAAATCATATGAATTATATGGATCTGTAATGGTAGCCAAAAGGTCTAGATATGGCGATGGATGTATCTTGTGTGCCCAATTCTTTTTTTCAAGTGTTTTTTTCTCTGAGTGGACAAAACCTGGACATGTTTGGATTTTTAATTTTAATTTTGCTCAGGTATTTTTTTTGAATGTTTCAGGTTCGTGGGAGCAAAGGCGAGGTCCTTTATATCCTGGATGCCAGCAACCCACGCCATTCCAACTGGCTGCGCTTTGTCCACGAGGCTCCATCCCAGGAGCAGAAGAACCTGGCAGCCATCCAGGTAGATTTGGTGGATTCCTACCATTTGCTTCCTGTTACTGATTTACTAATTTGATTTCCTCCTTGGCCTTCATGTCTTGTAATAAAATTGCAAGATCTGAGGAAAGTAGCGAACTGCTTTTCTTTTTCTGCCTTTGTTTTTAGAAGAGAACTCTTCTGCTTAAGATAATACCACAAATAAGAGTGGGAAGATGAAAGACCAGAAAAGTCCTTGGAATCTGATGCTATTTGGAAGGTTTAAGGACTAATTATTTAGAGACCTGTGTGTGTTTCAGGCCAAACTTGGGTATGGGCTTACTTGTGTGTAAAGCAGAATCATGCATTTTACATTATTTTTCAATAAAATTAGTAATATCATATAATATAGATAACATATTCTATAGTTAATTATGAAAGTGTGACAGGCTTGAAAGGAGGCAGAGTCCTGAAAATAGTTAAGTAGAAAACAGAAAACTGAGCAATCTAATTATCTGATAGGATGATCATGTAGTGCCTGAGGATAAATTAATAAAAAAGGTAATTTTCTTGTCTTTGCAATTGATCTGAATTTATCCAGCTTATTTTTTCATTTTTAGAGTTGTCATTTGCAGCACTTGGTGGTAATGAATTCCACTGCTTTAATTATGTTGAAATATGCTTTTGTTTTCTTCTAGACACTCCTTAATTTCACTTGATTTCCTGGTTCTGGTATAACAGTGAATAGTTACTTTATTTTTCTGTGCCATCTTTGGTTTTATGGAATTCTATTATATCCTTTCACTCTTATTTGACAGTTCTTCTCTCAAGCTGAAGAGTCTTATTTTGTTTAATTGCTCATTTTTGTAAGTGTTCTGTGACTTTACAGGATACAACAGAGACGCGGATACCTTTCCAGTTCCAGCTGTTGTTCTTTTGGAGATTATTAAAGAAATTAGCTATCTGCTTTTATTTTTTTTAACAGCTCTGTTTCACAGTAAATTAGTTTCCACTCCCACATAAATAAGAATTACATGACTCTGAATTTTTTTTCTCAAAATGTATACTTGACAAATGTTGTTTCAGGCTAACTTAAGGTATTTGCTGATGTAATCCAAACTGGCAAACAATCAGGAAAAGGAGAATTATTTATCAGCATTTCTTAAAATGACTGTTCTGCTTTTTCATTATGACATGACTTGCTTCCCCAAGGATTAGCCTGTGTGTCCCTGACAAAAGAATTATAGTTTATTTTGAGGCCAGACAAAAAAAAATTGGTTTTTCTGTGCCAGGAAAACAGAAGTTCGTTTCTGATGAAATTTGTTGTCCTCCTTATGGTAGCAGATGTGAACGGCTCTCATACAGGAGGTGTGATTAGCACCTCATCAGTGCATAGTCATTGTTAGCAAAGGCAAAGTAAGGCTCACAAGAGAGAGCGGTGGGAACAATTAATGTTCATGATTATCTTTCCAGTAAATGACCTGAACTTCAGAAGTTTTAATGAAATAACCAGTGCATACCAGTAGGTTTCTTTATAAGGGAAATGATAGAAACGAATAAAAATTTGCTAAATTATCTCACAGGGTTTTTTAGGACCTTAAAGCCTATCCTAATCCACGGTATTCAGATGGAAAAATATTCTTGCCTTCATTGGGAGCTATTACTGAAAACTGGAGTATGGAGAAATGCCAGAATTGCTGTAGTACTTTAGCCTTGTGTTCTGTTCAGCGTCACATTTGTGTCTTGGAGGTTTTCTGCCTTGCCATGCAATGTAACACCATAGGAATAGATCAGGAGAGAGAGCTGAGGCTTCTGGATCTTGTGTGTGTGTGTGTGGTTCAGGTGCTGTATTTTAGATGAGGTATAATCTGAATTCTGGATCTTGTGTGTGTGGGTATGTGAAATCATCTCCACGCCTTTCCTGGATTGCAGTTTCTGCCCCCAGACATTGCCTGTATTGGTTTTACCTCTGCCAAACTTGACATCCTGGAGCTGCAGGGAAAGACTGGGAAAGGCGGTGTGCTTGTTCAGAGAGGTAGCCAGGGAGAACTGGCAGAACAGTTAGGCTGAAGAGCTGGTTTGCTGCCAGGGAATCACATACAGAGGGAAATGGGGTAACACTCTGTGGGCACAGAGGCAAAGTGGGTAAGGATTAGGAAGGCTTGGTTGGAGCCAGCT